>JAFBJU010000880.1:179279-211733 GCA_016785305.1 Colistium nudipinnis
TATTATTATTATTATTATTATTATTATTATTATTATTATTATTATTATTATTATTATTATCATTATTATCATTATTATCATTATTATCATTATTATCATTATTGTTATTCTTATCATTATGGTGATTATTATTATTATGAATGTCAATTCGTCTAAATGTCGTTTTAAATCATTTTCCATTTGCCTACTAGGAAAAAAAAATGTACTTGTTGATTTGCTTTCTACAAATGCCTCTCTCGCTCTCTCTCTCTCGCCCTCTCTCTCCGAGGACCAATCAGACTGCGTCTCTGTGTCTGTTTTATCTCTCCGATGAACTGACCCGTCACAATTGCCTTTTGACCCGTGTCACGGCGCAGACAGGAAAATACACACCAGAGTCACCGGAGACTTTCTAACAGCTGAAAGCAGCGAGTCCCGGGCGAGAAAAAAGAAATCTCTGCACTTCACTGATTCGCATCAACCTGGTTCCACAGTCACGCTGAGTCTCCACGGTCTTTGAGGTTAAGGCAATAATAATAAATCTGAACCCCCTTCCCTCACACCACATCTTGAAAGTGGATCCGTGTTGTTTTTGTCTTTCGAGAATCGACAAGCCGTCAACTACGTCCAGATTCAAACTTTCCTTTTTTTTTTTTTTCTAAATCCAAAGATTATTTTCCTCCTTTATTTGTCCAGTCAGACGGCGTCCTGGATCTCGTATAACCTAGCTGCTGATGATCTTTGACGTCTCACAGTCCCACAGTAACCAGAGATGTCTGGATTATTTTCCTCTCTTCTCAGTGCACCTGATATCTGTCTAATCGAATGCAAACTTCCAGCGGTAACATTATTATCCGTCATCAAACCTTAAAAAAAAAACGAAAAAAACAAGTGTTGAGTGTGAGCTATTAAGACTTCCTGTTCCCATTGTCTGTGAGGCCCGCTGTGCTCATTACACCCAAAGAGTTCCGTCTGAGTCCGACAGGACGACGTGCTGATTCGTCACTCGACGTATTGTCCTCCGACGCCGTTTGTGTGTGTGTGTGTGTGTGTGTGTGTGTTTTTTTCTTCTTCTGCGCTGCTACGTTCAGCTGCCTGGCTGAATGGTAACGAGAGCTCAGCACTCAAAATTAAAATGACAAAAGCGCGGCGACGCGACGCTGACACACACCTGCATCCACGCAGGGGAAAAAAAACATTTCAAAAGCATCAATGTCGACCTGCTGGGGAGGGGGGGGGGGGGGGCGAGGAAAAAGGCAGGGGCCGGGGGGGGGGGGGGGCGATGAATAATGCAGGGGCCACACACACACCCACGCAGGAAAAGGTTATGAGTCGAATTACAGATCCAAACCCCGAGGGAGATGCAAGCCCATAACAAAGTCCGATGTGGCGAAGGGAAGCCACATTCATGAATATTTCATGAGCGCGGCCCCCTCGGCCAATCAGAGGGCTCCGGGCTCACCCCCCTGTGGACCCCGGGCTGCTCCACATCTGGACTCTCGCCTGGCATCGGATTACTCTCACAGGTTCACACACGCACACAAGCATCCCAGGGTGGACTACAATGGAAGGTGTGCGTGTGTGTGTGTGTGTGCGTGTGCGTGTCACTTTTTGGGTTTGTGCCCTATTGTGTTTTTTTGTGTTTTTCTTCCGTCAGGTTAGCTTTGGAGGAGGGAAAAAAAAACGACTAAATAAAAAAGTTCTTTGGGGAATTAGAATTAAGTCGATTTTTGGGTTTGTGGTTAAGATTTAAGTTAAGTTATGGTTTGTGTGTGTGTGTGTGTGTGTGTTTTAGGATACCCCAGGCAAACCACATTATTTGTATTTATAACTATAATGATATTATTATTGAAGTCAATACCACCCCTGCGGCAAAAAGCTTTTTTTCTCAAATGCTAATGCGGAACTGCTTTTTATTTCATGAACTTAAAAAAATAAAAAAAATAATTGTAGACACACACTCACACACGCACAGTGCATAATAAGAAATTAAAATGCATTTGCCTTCATGTGAATATCGATTTATTTATCTTCCTTTGTGTTGACCGAACTTTGAATGTCTTTGTACTAATGCATATTCATCTAAAGTTTGTTTGAGGATTCGCTTTTTGTCCTGATTGACACTTTTGCCAGACGGAAGCTCGCGCTAATAGAAAGATTTAACGAGCTGACGATCAGCCGAGGACTTTTTTTCCCTGCTGCGTGTTTATCGGTTGATGGATTGTGGGTTCTCAGACTGACGCCGGTGTAACAACCTGCCGCGGCGGTGTGGGAGTGAAGTGTGCCTGTAAATGTGACAGCTCACACTCATCATCATCAAACACTTGGGAAACTTACCGGGAACTCTATTTATTCTTTTTTTTTTCCCCTCCCTGTCTGTGTACACGAGTGGTGATACCCACCTTCTGCGTATTTCCTGCCGCTTTTGAAAAAGTACCTCAAACTTTTTGCTTTGCATCGTTGCGTTGAGCAACTGAATTAGGAGAGTTGAATATATCGCACTTTATTGCGTGTGTGTGTATGAAATATAAATGTATTCAAACTTTCGACGCCTCCATTTCTGCCATTTCTTCAAAGTTATTCCAACGACCGAGAACAGTAGAGGAATACGGACGATTGGAATGTATTATGGTCTCCTTTTCTTTATTCCGATCTCGAAGAACTGGGGATGTTTGACGATTCAAACTCATCGGATTGAATGGATCAATTGTGTTATTGATTGAGCCCCACGTGGATATCTTGTTGGCTTTGTTTTTGATGCACCATGAAAGAAAAGGGGTCCATCCATGAAGGCCCTCTCCAAATCCACGTCGCGGCGTGTGTCCTCTGACCGAGGCACCTGGGTCATTTTTTCTCTGACACAGGAAAAGAAAGCGTTGACCTTCTTCAGCGGATGGAGCAGATCATGTTCAGCAAAGTCTGCAGAAATAAATACATTATTTATATATATGTGTATTCCTACTATGGCACAAAGCATTGTGAAGTCAGAAGAATAAAAGATTATTTAGAAACCCTTTGATGGTCCATGAACAGAGAGCAGCCATAGGTCAAAGGCAGGTGCTCCCACTGTGCGCACGCACACAGGCGCACACACACACACACACACACACAGCTTAGGCAAAGCTGCTCAGTCTGGATCACCTGGCTGGTGGTGCACACATCAGCGACAATGGGCCTAAAGCTAAAAATGTGCACGTTCATTTTGATTCCACACATTGATGAAGGTTCAGTTAATTTCTCCACTTTCAATATTGACTGAAAATATATTTAAAACATGTCATTGATTTGATTGGACTGGGAAAATAAAAACAAATAAAAACCAATCATCGTCAGCTTAGTTTGTCTTTCTTTCAGAAATGGAACAGATTTTTTTGATATAATAACAGCTTTATCATTAAAGTGGTCCTATTATATGATTGGTACAACCTATCAAACAATTAGCACATTTTTCAAAAGGCAACATTTGATGAGTGGAGAAAAAGGCCAATGAGCAACCACGGTGTAGCTTCATCCGAGCTTCAGATGGAAGTTCAATATGGAAATGAGTGTTGGATGAAAAGCACTCCAACGCGTCTCCTCCTCCTGCCGCAGATTTAAGTCGGCGGCTGCCGACTCTGATGGATGCTCCTCTCTCTCTCTCTCTCTCTACGTCATCAACACAAACAGAATGCTAAAAGAAGAAGAAGAAGCCCATGGACTCCATCTATTAAATCTCCCCGTGGAGCTTGTTTGACATTTTTTTAATCACACCCCGTGTGATACATCACAGACAACAGTGATTAAATTCAAAGCAGCTAATTCCACAAATGCTATACGAGCGCGCTGTTGTAATTTCCTTTGAATTAGAGCCTTTCTGGGGTCTGGGGAGTTGCTCTCAGGATTAGATGCAGCGCGGTAAACAAGCCGGCGGCAGCATCAGCGGGAAAGGAGATGAGACATGTTTTCCTTCACATGCGGGGAAAAAAAAAAAAAAAAAAAAAAAAACGGCATCCAGTTTATTCCGATATATGTGGAAAGCGGCGAAATCCTCACCGTAACTTTTAAACGTTTGGATATTTGAGATTTAAGCATTTATTGTCATTTGCATAGTGAATAAAAAAAGTTTTACGGGGACATGGAAATTCGGGCTTTTTCTGTGCTCTCTGAATGCAAAAGTGAGAATAAATTGCGCACTACACAATATGAACAAGAAAAACAAACCAAAACACAAAACACCAGTGCAACAATGTAATGTGGCTGGTTTGGTGAACTTTTTTTTCCACACAACTCACAACCACAGGAGACACTTTAGCTCAGACGGCGGAGAGTCGCCTCCTCCGAGGTGGTTCACACACACACACACACACACACACGCACGACGACAACCAGGGAAATGGCAAACTTAGGAAAAGCTTCTCACAGGGGAGACGTCAACACACAAACACACACACACACACACACACTGTGAAGCAGAAACGTGACAGTGACACAAACACACAACACATTGTATCCTGTGCAGATGTCATTAGATACACATCTCACATACGTGCAGTCTAATTAGCTGCCTGTGTGTGTGTGTGTGGGTGTGTGCGTATGTGTGTGGGTGTGCGCATCAGGGAGCAGTCTGTCAGGTTGACTGGAGCGTGTTGCAGTGATTTGTAACTCTTAAGTCACGTCGACTGCTTCGCCACTTTCAATTTACAGCCTCGTCTTAACAAGCCGAGCTCCCATGACATCCCCAACCTCCCACCCACACACACACACGCGCACACACACACACACACACACACACACACACACACACTCCCAGCCTTTACCCCCCCTGACTCTTTTTAATCATTACCCCACCATGCCAGTCCCAACCCTTTTGACAGGCCTTTTCCTGTGTGTGTCTGTTTGTGTGTGTGTCAGTGTGTGCGTTTGTGTGTGTGTGTGTGTGTGTGTGTGTGTGTGGAAGGTGGGGTGGGAGGGGTTGTGGTTGGGATCTGACTGGTGTTTTGTCACCGACGGGCATCTACACCGAGCAGAGACAAGAAATCTCAACACTCCACTGCCTCCCCCCCTCTCTTCCTCCGCCTCCTCCTCTTCCTCCTCCTCCTCCTCCTCCTGCTCCCCCCGCTCTTGTCTTCGGAGACTCCATAAACAGCCCGACATCATTTCTGACACGTGTTCACCAGGAAGTTTTTTGTTTTGGGTGGGGGGGGGGCTCAGATGAAATGGAGCCAATAATAATGAGTTGGAGGCTGAGTGACACTTTTTTTTTTTTTTTTTCTTCTTTCCTGGAATGCTTTTGATTCTATTTACCCCCTCGTATCTGTTCTCGACTCGTCAGATTCGTGAAGGGAAGCTTGTCACACATCAAACAGCCTCAGAGGGAGAGACGAGGGGTGCCAGGGGTGCTTCGCATTTCAGGATCGCCTCCAGACCTCACCGCACACACACACACACACACACACACACACAGGTTACCAGGAGAGATGTGCTGCGCTCGTGAAGAAGGCGCATTCTTGTGCCCCAACATCCGAGATTTTTATTCTCATGAAAACAAATCCAAAATGCAGCGAAGAAACTATGGTAGAGTCAAAAATCAAGATAAAGATAAATACAGGATTTAATGTGCATTTATGAAAGATGAAGGAATAAATAAATGGGATTCATGTCATGTCAACAAAATCACAGCCATGCATCGGAGATGTTTTGGATTTGAGAGATTTCTTGTTTTTTTGGGGTCATTTCAGGAATGTAGGAGTCCAGCACACACACACGCACCCACCCACGAGTGTCCCATCCTGTCCACAAAGACGCAGTTATTTCTGCCTCTTCATGTGCTCTTTTTTTTCTTTTTTTTCCCTGAAAGCACAGACTCTCCTCTGTGTTCTCCGTCTGCTTCCGTCTCATTACCAGCTATATTAACTTATCGGTGACCTTTGACCTCGGGCTCCCGACTACACAGAGGAAGTGGAGAGGAATTATGGAAGACTGTGCATTCAATCAGCACAGGAAGCCACTCCATAATCACTTCTATTTCATTTCCTTTAATTAGTCTTATGAATCCACAGCAGCGGGTCACATGGCAGGCCAGCAGGGACCAGATTTAACATCTGGGCCCATTCTTTCATTCTCTTGTACAACGTTGTTCGTGTTTATTAATAATAATAATGATTAAAGCCGAGGAAGAGGAGGAGGTGTTTGATGTCAAAGCTTCGTCTGTTCGCTCCTTCATGAAACAGCTCCTCTCCGTCTGTAATTTAAACCTTCAACGTATGGTTTAATTCAGCACATTTCCCTCTAGCTCACATGATGTTTTTTTTTTTTTTATTGTTCTAAAGAAAGATTGCAGACACGATGGGAGGAAAACTATGAGCAATGTGCATTTATTATTTTATTTCCCTGCTTCCTTTAAATGGTCAATTCATCCATATTACAAGAAAATCATTCAAAAATTTAACTTTTCAAGATGATTTGCAGGGAAAAAATGGGAATCACAATTCCAATCATTTATTTATAACTGTAATAAGTGTCTAATTTATTGTGAGAATGCGAAGTTCACCGTGAAATAAGTTATTTAAGAAAAAAAAAAGCCTCAAAAACATTTATTTTTAACTTTGTTTAGAAATGTGGAATATACACCAAAGAGATTTACAATCTCTTTAAAATGGCGGCACAGATCCTGTCCTCCTCATCCTCCTCTTCCTCCTCCTCCTCCTCCTCCTGCAGTGATGCTGTGCTAACACTGGACCTAACCTACTTTACACAGAGAAAGAATCTTCTGGAAACATCCGTGTTGACATGTTTGAAATTGCCCGGGGCCACATGTGCATTTCATTACCCTCAGCAAAGCCATCTCCAAATCCTGTTAGGACCATCAGAGGGACGCCCAGGGTTTGTTAACACGAGAGACGAGCATTTCATACCAGCTCAGGACGGGTGTGTGTGTGTGTGTGTGTGTTTGTGGTTGGAAAAATCTGTTCACATCTCACGTATTTTTTAAGGCAAAGACAGCTTTTAATGTTATTATAAGGTTTGTCTTATGTTAATGTTCTGAAAATAGAAGAAATTACGCTAAGTTTCCAGGAAATAAATGTATGTCACTATAACGTCCTCGCGTCGTCAAGGAGACGGGACTGTCTCATTTTTTTTTGCGTGAGGATTATCAACATTTTTTAAATAAAAATAAAATAACATTTTTAAAATTCACATTAATAGTATATATATATATATATATTTCAGATTTAAGCCAATGAACTATTGTAGAGGATCCTGTCTGTTCTTGTTTATTATTTTCTGCTAAAATACCCAAATTCTACATAGTATTAATGTTCATATTCTATGTGCCATGAATAGATTTAGTCAGAAAGTGGAAAGAGTTGCATAATGTTTCACAATTTTTTTTGAAGACATGTCATCACGTTTGTCTTCATCTGGCAATGTGATTTAAAACTTTTTACAGCAGAAATATTGCGTTACAAACTTAAAGGTGCACGGTTCAAAACATGTAACCTTCCACAAGGGAAGAGGGCATCTAATTAAAGGCGTTATCCAGCTGCATTATGGGTAGTCCGTTTGGCATCTCTTCACTTCATACATCTGAGAAATGAACTTTGATTCTTCTTTTTTTTCTGCACTTGCTTCCTGCCATTCTTCTTCTCTCCTCCACTTAGTGAGATGAACTTTGAGAACGTTTCACATTTCCTCTCCGTGATAAACCGAGGTGAGAACCAGAAGCTTTGTAGTCCAGAACAAACCCTCGCCTTCAAAAGTCGGGAGAATCTCCCCCCCAGGGGGCCTCGCGTCTAATATCCGGCTTCTTAGGAAGACGTTCTGTTGTTAGCCTGAAATCTCTGACCTTTAAAATAAGGCAGAAAAATGCAGAGCCTGAATAATGCCTACACAAAATACATATTCTATACTATCTATTACTTATGAAGCAGGAATGTAATGTCATACCGCCGCAGCCATATTTGAT
This sequence comes from Colistium nudipinnis, assembly GCA_016785305.1. Taxonomy (NCBI): domain Eukaryota; kingdom Metazoa; phylum Chordata; class Actinopteri; order Pleuronectiformes; family Rhombosoleidae; genus Colistium; species Colistium nudipinnis. The sequence continues at coordinate 187,204 of JAFBJU010000880.1, forward strand.
TTCCCTTGAGGAGCACATCTCTCTCTCTCTTTGTGTGTGTGTGAGGTGTCCAAATATCCACCAGGAGAAAGAAAAATCCTTCGTGAGGCGAAAACACAACAGGAACACAAAAAACATGTTTAATGTATGAGATGCTAACGCTGCCGAGCGCTAGCCTGCTTTTTTTTCCCACTGGGTACAGTTTTTGTGAGTCGTTGGCAAAAACAACCAAAAAAAAAAAGTTGGTGGCTGTTGAACAAGTGCGGCGCCATTTTCGGTGGATTTATTAACAAATTGGCGGAAACTAGAAATCATAAAAATAAAAATACTAAATGGACAAATCTTACCTGATGATATTTAAAAATCATCAGTGGCCATGTATCTGAAAGGGCTTTATCGTCAGTTTTGGATCTACATTGACCTCATTTGAATACATGTATTGATGGAAATAGACTTTTGTGCTGCACAATTTAAAAATAAAGGCCAATAATTAGACAAGAAAATATTCATTCACCTAATAAACATATCTGCCTGGTGTCTCAGTCAAAGATTAGGTCTAATCTCCAGGAGTCTGGTCAGATCATGGAGGTTGCAGATGATTGTGCGTATTTGTGTGTCTGATGTGTGTGTGTGTGTGTGTGTGTGAGTGATTTCTTTGGGATGGGTTGAATGTGTCACATTTTTCTTTTATCCTTCTAATCCCGCTAATAAATCCAGAAATCTCCATCATGCTGTCGCTCTCATTCCCAATAGACCTCCAGCTTTTGAATGAGTTCGATTTTTTTCCAGTTTTTCACCCAAACTTACCGCATAGTTAAAAAAAAATTCCCCTCCTCACTTTGAAAGCACAAAATTAGCCTCACTCCCAACATCCGCCGCTTATTAACCTCCTATGATCTGTGGATGGAGCTCAGCTGGTGACCTGACCTCGTTTAATTCCTCTTTTCTCTCGGTGAAATTCCATGTGGTATTTTTATATTTATGTACATAAATACAGTTTATTATTGTTATTATTATTGTATGGTGCATTGCGATGAGCCAGAAGGAGACTCCACGGCTCATTTACACACACACACGCAGTGTATTGTTTTTCCATGCTAATGTTAAATGTGTCAGCTGTCATTAACTCCTCTCCACCTGTGGAGATAGCTGTGGGTAAAGAACTCGTTTAGCGTTATTAGAGCTAACAGCCAGAGTTTCTCTCTGGAATATGAGCAACGTGAGACGTTCATCCGGGGCGACGTGTGGCTGTAAATATAATAAGCTGCTTTAATTCAAAACCAGACAAGACAATCAAAGAAATTGTTGTGCGCATGTGTGCCACTGGATGATGCAGATACGGACGCTTTTTGGTTTGTGTGGTTGCAGGTAGAATTGGTGTATAATTGGATGTTGAGGAAAGTTTACGCAAAATAAAAAATGTGTATAATTCCACTCATTTCTCATACATTGATCCCAATCACTGCTGCATTCCCAATTGTGCAGTTATTAATCATCCCCTTTTAACGCAATTCATTATTAAAATCTCGTTTATTGTGTGCGTTACGTCGTTTTTGTTATGATTATTGCAGTTGAACTTTGGAAAGAGTCGCTTTTCGAAGCCGCTGCAGATCTGCAGCCCCCTCCCACCTCCGGCCTTCATCATTCCAGAGCCTGTGTGTGTGTGTGTGTGGGTGAAGCCTCGGTGGACGATCCTCAGATGCTGGGACTGTAACGGGGCCTCTGGGGCTGAACCGCTGTGGTACCTACACAGGCGCCTGTGGAGGAGGAGGAGGGGCCACACTCCCTCAGGTGTAGCCCCTCCCCTCCCCCCACCCCCCCTCATCTGTGTCCTTTCTTCATTTAAAATAGGTATTTTCTTCTTTTTCGCCGTTTCTTTTTAAACCTCCCTCAGAGCGCCCATGGATTACCACTTAAAGTGTGAAACAGCAGCTCAGGAGCAACCAAAGTCCGCCGCAGGAAAATCAATCGGGCTCTATCGACAACTCTAAACGAAACGTGGAGGCTCCACTTCTTCACAGTCATTTGCTTTTAACAAGTGATATAGACCAAAAAAACAACCTTTTTTCCCCCCCCCAACATGATGCAAATAAAGCCACTCACCGGGGTTTAACTTTGTGAATTCTATAATTGGATGGTCTGTATCTGTATTTTGAATAGTCTAATTAACCATCTGATGATAAACGTCGATTTGTGTCTTTGTTGTGCGTGAGTTGGTTTAAGTTTAGTTCTCCAGCTATGGCTTTAAAGGAAGTGTCGCTGTGACTGGAATACATCAAGAAAAGAAAAAAAAATCTCATTTGCATACTGGCAGATTGGCAGAAATGTGGGTCACATCACCAGAAATGATGTATGTGATGATGACAATATGTTGGCACGCGCAAAGGTGTTGGAATGCCGCTCTGCACTCGACACAGCCCACCTGGTGCAGGTACAGTCGAGCAAACATTGAAAAAAAAAAAGCCTCCAGGCAGCAGATGAAGATGAATTCGCAATCTATTGCTCCCAGCTCTTTTGCGCCATATGTTTGTGACTCATAATGCTGCTGCCTTCCATGTGTGGAGGATGTGTAAATGTATATGTAGATTTCCCGACCAAAAAAAAAAGAAACGAAAAATAAAGAGGCCCAAAGGGGCCAAAACTTATTTTGTTTTTTGGAAAAGATGCCGTGTGCCGCGCTTTATTTTTTATTTGCTGTTGTGCGGTTTTAGAAATGCACTCGGAAACGGACTGTACAGTAAGCAATACCAGCAGGTAGCGTCCACTCTGACCCCGTTTACTGCCGAAATGAACGCGCCGCGTCGGAGGCAAATCATTGCAATATCACAGCGGCTGTGCCGCTGTGGCAAAGGGGCACAACTCATCTTTTGTGATGAGATTAGAAGCGGCCCCTCTCTCAGGATGAATCCCATTAAAAATCACCGTTTCAATCTCATTTCCCTGTTCACCATTGGGCTGTGTATTGAAATCTTATTGTCTGTTTGCAGCATCTCGCATACATCACAAAATGACGTGTTTCACGCGGAGGGTGGCAAGAAGGAGGGGAGGGGGGGGGGGGGGGGGGGGGGGGGGGCATGATGAAAGACACGCAGCAGAAAAAGAAATGCATGATAAAATGAAACGGAGGAAAAAAGGGGGCCTGACTACATTATATCTGTCAAATATAGTCCTGTATGTGTGTGCGTTAAGTGCAACGATTGCGCAAACGACACACAACCAATGAACTAAAATCACACAACAGAACCACACAACAGAAGCCCACACGCACACAGCTTCTCGCTGCTGATGGTGTCACAGGTGTTTTAAGCTCCTCTCATCACAGGCACAGGTGTTTCTCATTGGCCTCCGATTGGAGGGGTGGGGCTACAGAGGAGATGGGGGCGGGGCTACACTCAAACTTTGATCTGATCAACTTCGTCAAAACTTGACTTTTTTTTTTTCAAGGCACTACACCGGAATTATGTTTCAAATCACGTTAGTTGGCAAAAGTTTCCTGACTTAAGTTTTTTCCGGAAGATGAGACGGGCCATAAATCCGCGGATTTAAAATAGAGAGAATAGAAAAGAAAAAGCTTCAGGGTTCATTACGGTGCAAATGGGCTGGATCCTTTACCACCAGCCCAATGCAATATATCACTGGATCAGAAAGCTTAATTAGAATTTCCCCTCCATTTTTATTTATCTGTGCAGAAAGCAGAACTTTGAACGCTTTGAAACATCCCGGGCGCAGCCAGAGGACGTTTCCGCACGCAAACCTCTCGGAGAGAGATAATGAAAGATGCCGAAATGGAAATGTTCCCTCCAGCACTCCTGCTAATGTCTTTTTTTTTTTTTACAGTAGATAATTCAAGGAGCCACTCTTCGTGGATTACCACAACAAGCGGAAAAAAAAAATCAAAGACTACACTGAAAGGAGCCCACGTCCACATTTTTGGGCCAAGGTTGGGAGCTAAACTAATTGGCTAATAATAGCCCCCCACAATTATTGAGTTGAAAGTAGCTCATCAAATAATAATGCCAATCCCAGAAATAAATAAAAAAAACGCAAATTACAGAAGCTATTACGGGTGTGGCAGAGTTACATATAAAACGTTTTTACAAGTCGTTAATTGGCAAATAATGGCAGGAGAGAGACGAGTGACACAGGAGGACGTGTCCCCTCTTCCCCGGTGGGCCGGAGAGTCATTATTCTTGTTCAGCCAGCTGGAGAAACACCCCGTTTCCTGGGAATACCCCCCCGACACACACACACGCCTCCATGGCGACTGCCTGTGAGATTTTATTTTTATTTTTTCCGATGGATTGTTCTGGGAGACGTCGTTTTGAGCGGAAATAAATAAAGCAACTAACGCCGTCATGAAACAGCTCTCCTGGGAAATAATAAATAAGAAAATCACTGCCGGGGTCTGAGCGACGTCTGGGCTGGAAGCTGCAGGTCACGCGGCTTTGATCACATGACTGGATGTATAAAAAATAAAATAAATAAATAACAAATAAATAATCATGGCAATCTGCCTGGTTCGTTGTATATCCATCCATCCATTAGTTATATTTCCAATCCGTTCCGGTTTGACTTTGCCAGACCATCAGGACCGGATCCATTGTGATATATTCCAGGTTGGAATTGGTCCAAGGTGGAAGTTAATGGAAAAGTTTTAATTTCATTCAAAGATTTGAAATGTAATTTACGGTGGGAGAAGAATATGTTCAGCTCCAGAGGTGATTTTTCTCTGGTGTTGATGAAGTGTCGGATGGATGATCTGACACCCTGTTCTTCTCCGACAGGCCTCGTCGAATCCTGGAGGCAAAAAGTCCACCGACACGGCGGTGTGGGTTAAATGTGTGTGTGTGTGTGTGTTTGTTTGTGTGTGAATTGAGGACTGTAAATTACGGAGGAGCCTCACTGCGACTCTGGATCAAACTCACTGAATATTAAGTTTGAAGTTTTGTGCCACTGTGATTTGATATGGATGAGTCACTGTTATCGATGAAAATTGTAAATATATATATATATATTTCTGGAGAGGTTTTTTATCACAGCTTTAACTCATCCCTACAGTTGTTTTCATCTACTTCGCCTCCTCATATCCTGAACATCCCCAGCGTACATAGTCCCTCCTGGACACAGCTGCCGCTTACTGTGACAGCCCTGACTTACTGGGAAATGATACTATCTGCATTTTGATGGAAAATGAAAACATATATATTCCACGTTCTTCTCCCCCAAAATCTCCAACCAAATCTTCCTGTGCTAAAGAAGACTCCACCCTTGGAGGTCTCCTGATCTCTTTGGTAAAGTCCTTTTTGTGATCAAAGTCAACAAGCCAACAACCAAATTACAAACTTTGCAAAACAAATATTTTTCAGACAGTTCAAGGACTCAGAAATCCTCAGAATACCCAAAACGTCTTTCGGCATATTTCCTTTTTTGTAGGGAAACACTGACATTTAAAGTCAATTGATTTGAGGAATTTTGATGGACAACTCATGCACAGAATAACACGCGAGAACATATCTTACCCCCAAATTCGCTGTTAAAGACGTAATGCTAATTGGACATATTTTTCTTCACTTGTACAAACTTCATAAATAAATACACAAAATATTCACGGTGAGCTGGCTCCCTGTTTCCGGGCAGGTGTGCAGAGATAAACTCCATCTTCATTCTGGATGCCACACGGTGCGCACCGTCAGGAGCAAGGTCGCACAGCCTTCGCATACCACGATGAACTTTGGGAGATAGGATGAACTTTGCTGGCGGCCAGATTTGGCTCCACAACGGCAGAGGACGCAGCAACGCGGACACGTGGAGAACATGAGGGGAAGAAAACAAGGATGGACGCACCACACACAGGCAACAGATATTTCATTTTAATGCGCTTATCTTGACCTCCTGCAGCTGCACATTTTCCACCCTGCAAACATGAACAATGCATGTTTCACCTTGCGTCATGTCATGTTCTTTTCCTTTTTTTGTATTTATATTTGCCATGACGTGAATCTTTAGACAGATCTTTAACCCTCACGGTGACCCCGTGCTCTCTCTCCTCTTATCTCCGTTTGCCCGTCTCTATCTATTATCTCTAAAACACAGCCTCCACAGCCACTGCGCGCTGACAGGACGGCGAAGGTTATTCCAAAATGCAATCTGACACAGGTTAAAGTCTGGAATCCGTTGGAGTAAAGCACTGTTAGTGAAATCAAAAACAAAAAACAAACGTCGGGGTTAGTATAAGTGTGAAAACAATCAAATCTCAACTTAAAAGCACAACTGTGATCGTGACAGCTCTCGTTTTTTTTTATAGACGTATTTGCATCCAGATGTTTGAATCCCGCGCAGCTGTTTGGCAGAACGGCTCACACATTTGGCTAATGTGGTGAAAAGGTGGTTTCCTCTCAAAGAACACTACTTTTCTTCAACCGAAGCAAACTGGATACAAACAGTAAAAACCTGAAGGAGTAAAATAAGCCTAGATTCTTGCCAGTATCACCAATGAAGGCTTGTGTCATGACAAACGATGTGTAATTATATGGCAACACAAAAGTGATCAACGACACAAAGAAACAGTACTCTGTAAATTAGGTGTTGAGAGGCATCATCTTCCTATAATAACTGATCCTATTTTTCCATCTTTGGTTTCAATAATGTTACGTATTTGAGTTTTTTTCGTCGTGTTACTCACATCACCTTGATTTTTCAACTGGTGGGATAAAGCCAGTTTAACGACTTCCAGCCGATTTGTGTTGGAAGCTGCAGGTGAGATCCAGCAGCTTGGTTTGAACCAGCTCAGCATTTAGCTGCAGTGGATTGGACGTCCAACAGTTGAGCGCTTTCTCCTTTCCTGTAAATAATGCAGACGTTCTTGTTTTTTTTTTTTAAAACCGCAAACGTCTTTGGATCACAATATCACAGAATTACAGGATATTTGGAGAGCCATGATGTGTGCGTACAGGATGTTTTGTCGCTGCCTTTGTCAAAGGGCTCTGGTGCTTTGTCAACACAACTACCACAAAGACTAATTAACAAAAAAAAAATCAGCCTTCAGCCGCCGTGATAGATGCGGCACTTTATCCACCAGGCAGTTTTCATTGTGTGTTTGATGAAAGAGCCACTGCTGAGCGGCAAACTGCACAACCCACAACACTACACTGATTTGTTCTATTTTTTTTCCTCTTAAGAAATGAATGATGGCTAGAAATCTGAGGAGGTGGAGGACTTCATCAGGAACACATCCAACATCGTTCAGGACAAAGCCACACGACAGCGTGACATTGTCGAGATCATCCAAACTCGAGTGATTTCAGGAAAACGCAAAGAATACTCAGCACAAAATAAAACAGGAAATGATCTTTCTCTGAGGAAGATGATGAAGATGATGCAGTGTTCAGTGTACGACCTCAAAGAAATCTCAAATTCTCACTTTTAAAATAGAGGAATAATCCCCCGTAAAATGAATCATTTAGCTTCATCAGCAGAATTAGTTAAGTGTGAGAATATTCCCTTTTAATCACACTGTAGTAAAAATAATATTCTGCTAGTTGGAAAAGGACAAAAAAAAAACATCTACCTCCAATGGAGTTACAATATAATAATATAATACAGTCTACACATAAAGTATCTCAAGTTCACCTTCCGGAGTTGGTGTTATGAAGCTGTCAGTGCTAAAGTGAACATTGAAGCCCACTTTCCTCCCTGATGGCGTTTGCTGCATCATCAGATTTGTTGAACTTGCAAACAAAATGTTCACTGGCTGCCAAAAAAAAAAAAAAAAACCCTCCAAGATGGTGCTGAGCTCCTTCCAGCTGGAGCCGACATCCATCCAACAGCCCATAAAGTAATGGTACATGCAGGGACACTGGACTCGGGCAATCAATTAAGATCCAGGAGGATAGGTGGCAACATTCAGAGCCTTGGAAGGCCTCGTGTTTTATCCAGACCGGTTCCTAACCCCAGAAATGACTAGGAGAATATTTTCTTTACTTTGACTATTTCTGATTTGTACAAGAGAGTTAATTATTTAATTCCATCTGTCTGAAATCATCCTGCCAAACAAAAAAATCTCCCATAAGGTGTTAAAAGACATAAGGATTAATCAACTCTCCTATGTAATAATCAATTCAATTCATTTTCTTCCTAAGCAAACATACTACTACATGGAGCAATATCCCATTATCATCGACATACATGAGTAAAATAAAATGCTATAATGAGTTGGGTATTAAAAAAAACACATATAAACATACCTCAATTTGCCATCAAATAAAATAACACTTTCATGGTTTTAAATTATTACATTACAATTATTATTGGAACTCAATAACTCCCTGGATAATCTGAAGACACTACATTTATAATTATAAGATAATTTTCTCTCTTTTTGAACCAGATGAAGATGAAGTTGACCTTAGTGAGACATTGTTTACAGCTTAAAAGGTGATGCATTAAATTTGGTGATGATAAGTGTTCATAGTAAGAGGGGAGAAAGGAACGAGGGTTAAACCCAATGTTTTTCTATTTCTAATAATACATTCATCTTTATTATGTCATTTCTTAGTAAATGTGACCCTAGGCTTTTGATCCGTAAAACTTTCGTCCTCAATCCTTCTCTAATCCACCAACAACTCGTATGAATAATATGAATAATTTAAACAACATGGCACCTGGCTTCCTATCTTCTCACTGAAGTGAGAAACAAAGGATGGTGGAGGATTTTTGAATTCCTTGAAAGGGCTGAAATCTTTTTCTGGCCCGTCGCCACCACTCCACAATCAGCAGGAAACCAGGTACACAGATAAGGTCTCAGTTCCTTTGATCTTATTTGGTTCGGCATTTTTACAGATTAGATTGAGCCAACGCTTTTGGGGTTATGAAAGTTTAGTCAGGACAAAAGAAACAGAGGAGATGGATGAGGAGAGAGAGTATTTGGCAGACATATAACTAGAGAGAGAGACGTGGACAGTGGTAGCTCGGAGCTTCACCCCAGTGATTTATCCCGGCGTCCTGCATTAGTCAGATGGATGTGAGCGTGTGCAGATTCAGATTAAGAGGCATTCATCACGCCGGTGGAGTAAACAAGGCGGCGGCCACCGCGGGGAATCAATGAGCATAATTAAAAGGATCATATAGAAAAACGGCCATCCCTCACTGGACCTCCACGAAATCCGCACGGGATAGTTGGAGAGTGGATAAGCCGAGACACTTTTTTTCTTTTGTACTTCCTGCTTTGAACACGCCCATTTCCTGTCCAAAGCGTTTTTTTGTTTTTCGATTTCTGACGCTCGTACCTCCTCCGCCGCTCTGTGACTGTGACACACAAGGCGTTTTGGTTCCACATCGCTCTTTTCCGACAGCGGCTCTTTGCAGACAATCATCAATTTGAGCTAAATTCCATCAATACTAATAACATTAAGATATTGATCGGGATCTGAGACTGCAGCAACTGAGAGTGAAAAAAAAAAAAAGAAACACCAAAGTCAGACGGAATGTAATCACAAAAAAAACAAAGCAGGGTGGCTGCAGCTATTAACGATCCATATTAAGTATATATTATTAAATGTAGCTGTTGTTATGTCATAATCTTGGTATTTTATTTGGCAGAAAAAGGCACCCGGAAAAGGATTGGAGTCATTTTGTTTTATTATTGATAATAAAAAGAGATATTTAAATATAATTGTGTAATTTTCATTTAATTACATCTGATTGTTAAATTTTGATTTCCTGTTTATTGACCTGGACAGCAACTACAGTCTGTTGCCGATAAATAAAATGCGAACACGAAGGTCGTGACTTTAGAGCGATGCAGATGCTCTGTCAGGTTTTTTTTTTTATTCCCCTGCAATAGTTCCATCAGAGGAACAGCAACACATCGCAGCAGAGAAAAAGAAAAAAGAAAGAGAAGGAGAGAGTGATGGCGCTCTGAGTGGAATGTGAACCGTCTGCCCACTCGGCTGAACCGCGCGGTCACTCAAAGTGAGCGCTCCCCCACCAGACGGAAGGTAATTTAAAAGGATGGCGCTGACCTTTCCTCTCGGAGCACAGAGCGGCGTGATGCATCCATTTTAAAACCACTACCTCCACCCGACTCTCTCTCTCTCTCCGTCTCACACTCTCTTCTCCTTTATGTCTCAACTCCTGTTCTCTTTCTAACCTGGTCCTGTGTGACCTCATCCATCCATTCTTCCATCCATCTATCCAACCATACATCTATCTCCATCCACTTCCATCCATCCTCCGCCATTCATCCCGCTCCATCCATCTATCTCCATCTATCCATTCATCCAACCATCTCCATCCATGCATCCAACCTTGTACCTCCATACATCCCTCCTTCAATCCATCCATCCAGAAACCATCTTCCTCCATCCATACATACAAATAAAATCAGAAGTTTGGAAACTGACTTTTCTTTTCTTTTTTTGCAGTATAATTACGTTTTTTTTTTTCTCCACATAGCCAAAAACCAAATCAAACTCCAAATGGGATTTTTATTTTTCTAATTTCCAATGGGTCAATGCCATTTGTGACCATTTAAAAAGAAGTTTCCTTGAAAAAAGAAATATATATATATATATATTGTTTAATAAGATTTTGGACTTGTTGATGGGGAATATAAAATGAGAGGTTATGGCAAGGATTTCTTTTCAGCCATAGCTGAATGAATTAATCATGTTTCCACTCAGTAATTACCTCTCTTTTCTTTTTTTCAGTGTTGGATTTAATCCAGAACAACCCTCAGTATATATAATAATATATAAAAGTAAGATTCAGATTTAAAGTGTCTGCTCTTCATTACTAAGATATGCAGAGATGTATTTATTCTCAGTATTTGTGGTGTGTTAGATTCTTTGTGGGTTTTACTTTTACATGAGACTCTTCTGAGCTTCCAACTTCCTCCTTCATGGCTCATTTGAGCTCCGTCACTGATCTCTGCTCAGCTGCTGTCATGAACTTGGTTGTTAACCTATTTTTGTTGGTTGTTTTTTTTGTTTGTTCAGACAGTGGAGTGATGATAAAATAAAGATTTTTTTTCTTCTTTTTCTCTGCAGCACAGCGGCTCGGTAATGAGAGCCAGTTTTATTTGTGCATGCTCGCCGGCACACCGAGCGAACAAATACTCCACACTGTAATAAAAAAAAGACAAATAATAAAACCGTATTGATTAGCTGCACTCTCCCCAGTGAAAAGAAAAAAAGAGGATGTATTAGTCGGAAGATATCTGGATTCTAATAAAAGCCATACCAGCCCACTGTAGGAGTCATACAGCGTATTAGCAGCTAATGTAGCGCCGTGCGCTTCACTTGACAGATATTAGCCTCATAACTGGGAAGATTCATCTCTGTGCGCTGGTTAACGGTGGCTGTTGAGAATCAGACTGGGGGAGGTGGAGCGGTCCATTATGGGAAGGTTTTGGCTCCGAGAGAGAGGGAGAGGTAAGGGTCCTGGACGAGCGAGGACCACAGCGGAAGGCAGATTTCCTTGGTTTGTTGTTTGTTTTTGAAAATGTCTCGGATGTAAACGGAGGTTGGCACGGATTTATATCTGACTCTCTCTCTCTCTCCTGTTGCTCCTCTTGCTTCACCTTTTTCACCCATTTTTAATTTGATTACATTCTTAGTCTTGGCTCTATGGCTCCTTTGGGGGACAACTGTGGCTTGCATGAGTCCAAACCCCAGTCACCATGAAATGCAGTTCACACCACCATGGTAATCAGTGGATTAATCCCGGTGAAAATGGGTCAAAATTTGAATTTATTGACGATGGCGGGGTTCTGGGAGATGGGGGTTGATGAATTTGGTTGGGATTGATCTATTATCGCTTCTGGGCCTGGGCCGAACCCCCTGAAGACGTTGTTGAGGATAAAGAGACAAACTGGAGGACGGGTCATGACCTCAATTAATACTGGAGCTGGAGGCTTGGAGGAGGGAGGGCAAAACCAAACTGTCCTGATCATCGGGGTGTGGGGGGGGGGGGCTTGTAAAATTGAAATTCTAGCTGGAAACTCAGATGTGGGTTTAAACTCAGAAACGGGTCAGGGGGTGAATATTGATTCCGCTCAGCTTTGGTTGTTACTTAAGAATATTCATGATGGAGGGATTTTTTTAGGATTTTTTGGAGTAAATGCGTATTGACCTTTGAGTGTTAGCTCTCTCGCGGGAGCATTGATAATGATGGAGAAGGTTTAAAGATGGCCGACGGGGATTTGACGATCAGGAGGTCAGAGTGAGGAGTGCTGTTTCTTTTGTTTTATTTTTGGAATGAACAGAAAGAAGTTCTCGTTGGCCTGGTAGTAGATTTATTTTCACTACTCACTTCTATTCTTCTTTTGTTTTTTCTATTTCTATTTTCTCCCGCAGCCAAACTTTCCTTTTCCACTCTCCCATATTTCTCCCAATTACTTGCTTTGTTGCTTTCTACATCATGACGTGTCAACATTGTTTTTTTCCTTTTTTTTGTTTTCAACGTTTCCTTCCATCACAAGTCTCTCGTTGACTGTTTTCCATTTTCTTTCGATCCTCCTCAAATACATTCTTCCCCCAAAGCAATGTCAAGTCACCCTTGATTATGTTTGCCCCTCAGGCGCCATGACAGAGGACGCATTATGAACAACATCAACAGGCATATTTGTGCATTTGCCCCCCCCCCCACGGGAATAAATCAATTGAACAATGAACAGGTATTATTGTTTTATTTCAGAAAAAAAAAAGAAAGTCAATTCAATAAAGTGGGATATCAAGGACATATTCAGACGGTGGAGCGCGTGAGCCAGCAGCGGCGTCTAATTCTTTGGAGGAGTAACGCAGCCACGGGGAACACGGGTGACATTTCAGCCGGCACGGTGAGAGCACCCGACTCCACAGGGTCAGCGATGGGATGTAATGGAATATGATTGAAAGTCATGGAGAGAAATGGCAATAATAATAATAATAATAATACTAATAATAATAATAATAATAATAATAATAATAATAATAATAATAATAATAATAATAATAATAAGAATAAGAATAAGAATAATAAAAACAATAATAATAATAATAATAATAACAATAATACTATTAATAATAATAATAATAATAATAATAATATCGGTGGTGGTGCACTCACTCACTCAGGGGGAAACTTGATGAAAATGAAGTCGAGCAGATGGAGGCACGGACGGAAAAACGCACGCCCACCGAATCTGATGCTGATGAAGTGACAGGCGGAGACACGATGAATTTTAAATAGACGTCAGAGTGAATATTTCACTTTGATTTGGTATACCTGGTTGCCTCGGCGTGAAGGTGACGCCCCAATTTTCAGCGAGTGCCTTGGTTTGGAAGATTAGTTTTTTATTTTCCGTCCATGGCCGAGGATTTGAGGCGCATATAAGCACAAATTGGCAAAATCTTGATTTCGTCACAACAGAAACTGACTTTGAAATGGATTTCGGTCCATGGAAGCAAGTCTGCGTGTTTTTTCCTAAAGTGCTTAGTGTCCAGAAACAGGGTCTTTTTTTCATTATGCTCATTGTGAATGTGACCAGAGTAAATGTTCCTCCATTCGGACTCAATAATAAACCAAACCAAAAAAAAAAAAACTGTGCTTTATTTAAACCGGAAAATTGTCAATGAACACAGGAAAAATATAAATAAACGTTCCAAAGGCCCAAGAATAAATATAAAATCAGGAGAGTCGGTGTGCGTGTCATTTTGGTCACATTTTACGTATTCATCTCATTTTCATTTTTTGGGGGGAATTTTAATGGTTGACTTATTCCAACTCCATTAAGCTAATTGTTTTGTCCTTTTCTGGAACTCGTCTTTGGGGGGAGGGGGAAAAGGTCCAATTTCAAAGATGTTGAACTCGTGTTGACTCAGCCACAGTTTGAATGCAATTCATCAGAGTATAATGACGCTGCCAGTGAGTCACCAACATCTGCCAAAGATGACATAAGGCTCATAATTAGGGTGATTCTGCTGATTATGATCGTGATGACTGTTGAATAAATGATCCCGGTAATGAATTCACAATCAGACGAACGCGGGAGGAGTCGCTGAGAGGAATTTGACTTTTTCACGTGACGCCAGTTTCTCTGGAGGATCCTGAGGAAGAGTCGCCGCGACCGCCCAGTCAAATACCAGTCGCACACATTTACACGGATGATCTTCGGCAACATAATGATGAGCGTGGGGGAAATGAGCCCAAAATGTGGGATATTCAACTCGGACGCTGTGATTTATTCCTCTCCTCTCAGTTTGAGCTGAAGGACCCTCGTCCATGCCAAGTCAATACGTGTGAAGTATAATCCTCGCTTATTAGCTCTAATAATATCCTTCTTCTGCCTGCGTATTAATTACCTCCAACATTGGGCTGTAATTTTCCTCTCTGTGAATTGCTCATTAGAAAAAAAGCCGGTGTTTAGGAAATGGAAAATGAAGACAAACAAAGACGCGCTTCAATCTGGAGTCAGATCAATCTGCAGCTAATACATCATAAAAAGACAATAGCATGTTGTCTCTGGCTGTTGGAATTATATTTCTGTGAAATGCACTTGTTTTGCTCTCGAGCCTCCCACAGGGCCCGTTTCACATCCCCATGGGACCCTGAAAAGCCCCCTGGGACACGGCTTGAAAACCCGCCTGTACATGCACAGAGGCTGTGGCAATACATCTCCATTAGAGACAGGGAAGCCATGTTCATGTCTCGGTCATGAATTAGGGTTATGACCAGTGGCCCCATTGTGTGTGTGTGTGTCTGTGTGTGTCTCAGAGCCTATTGTGTGGCAGCAACGTGAACACAAGGACCATTCTTGGACTGTGGCCCAGGCTTGATTGCCTGACTCTGGCTTCTGGTCCTGACTCTAACCCTGAATCCTGCAGGCCCATTAACAGGAGTGACTCCAGAAACAGGTCACACACACAAACACACACACACACACACACACAAAAGACATTTTGTCGGCCACATTTATTCACATATTTGCTCTCTTTACATGATATTGTATTGTCTTGCATGTTGTTTTTGGCAATTTCTTTCATTGTTATTTTACATTTCTTTCACAAGCACTTTTTAATCTGTTAATGGCGTCATGAATATATGTTTTTTTTTTTTTTTTATTAAAATGACTATAACTTTGTCCAATTTAGCTTGTGGAAATAAAGAATGGCATGATTGCCGTTTTAATGCTAACGCAACGTCTTTTGAAAACAAGATCACAGTTTGCGATACATGTATTTAGAAAGTGATTGTCCACCATTTTTAAATTAAATCCACATCTACAAAATTTCAATTGTTTTTCGCTGCTAAAAATTCAAATACTACATCATTCAACATTGGAACGTTGTTACCCTTCAGTTTCTTAGCGGTGCCTTCAGGTGTCTCTTCAGGTTCGCGTTTTTTTACTTCCTAGCAGTTTTGTAGCTTCAGAGCTTTTGTCCTGACATAAAGCACACATACGCACGCGCTGTTTCTTTCTCTCTGCAGCGGTAACGTTTGAAGCGGGTCCAAATGTCAACTCGTTTTGTTGCTGTCATGTTCTTCCCCCTTCTCTGTGCGTTGTCTGATCTTCAGCCACGACGTTTAAGTGCGCCGTGCTCCTTGTGGCGGAGAAACGCACATCTGGGCCGTTCAGGCACAACCGAGGAGAAAACGCATGTTCACTTCGAAATTCTTTGTGTTCTCAGGTCTGAGCTTCTTCTTTGTCAGTGCAGCCTGTTTCTTACTTACTTTTTTTTTGTGTCTTTGTGTGTCGCTGTGATTTCCTTCTTGGACAGTTTTTTTTTTTTTTTGTATATCTCCCGCAATGTCTCATGTTAACCTACACCAAGGTCCCTGAGAGTGTCTGCTCCTTTTTTTTTGCCCAAACTCGCACAGGTGCATTGTATTTTTAAATGGTACGTTGTAAATTGCCCTCCCGCCGGCTTCACTCATCAAAGAACGCGAAACAGTGTCGTGTTGTCCTGGTATTCCCTGAATGCGTGCACTGATTTGGAAAAAAAACCTCAGCTCTGACACAATGAAGACGGAATTAAACCGAAAATTCTGACAAAAGTCAAAAACACCGTTTACTGCCATGGTTTCTTCTCCCTGTGGAACACGTTTTTTTTTTGTTTTTTTTTTATCTCCCTGAACAAGAACGAATGACGGCGAAATGGCGTAATCTTCCGAGGAAAAGAAAAAGCTCTACTCTTTACAATTAGACCCGAACTGGCAAAAAAAAAATAATAATAATGTCCCCATTGTGGAACTGGAAAAAATATAAAGCCCTGCTGCTCTTTGTCATGCCTTGCTGTTACTTAACTGTTTTCGCGTGTGTGAGACGGAGTGAAAACAGACAGACGGGGAGTGTATTTTCTTGAATATCGCTCACGCGGTGGGGGGTCTGCAGCAGAGTCAAGATGCCACTTATTGAAAAGCCAGGCAGGCAAAGTCAACACACTGCACCTGAGCCGACGATAAAAAACACCCTGGTCTCTCTTTCATCCATTTTTCTCTTTCCACGGCAGTGCGCAAAAGAGACTTCTGGAAATAAATGTTGACGAGAAACGTTTTTTTGTCCCCGTGTCAGGTTGGTGTCGTGGCATCAGGCTAAGATGAGGATAAAGGTTAAAAACGCGTTGATTTGTGCACGTGCGCAATCAAACACACACACACACACACTATTAATGACTATGAAAACCATATGGATGAAATCCGTGGGGACGTGGTGCAGTAAAAGTGGAGATTCTTTGCGTCCAAACTCAGACCAAAATCCACTTAAACTTCAGCGTGCTCTTCTGTGTTGAATTTACAATATAAAAAAAATAAAACGTTGACCTTTCTGCTCTTTGGTAATTGTTTAATTTCAGCTGGAAAGGAGGGAATCAATCACTCTGACAAACATTTGGGGGGAAAATACTTGGAGAAGAATCGTAACCAAAACGAGAAGCTGAGATTAGCTCCCTCCTGACTCAGTCATGTGTTCGCAGCCCGAAGCGATGAAGGTTTTGACGCATGTTCATAATGCATAAATCACTAAAGGGGGAAAATATGTATTTGCATTATTATTACATCACTGTCGGTTCAGGTAACCTCATGCCACACAGTCGCTGGGGGTCCACGCCTCACATTTGGCTCCTGTTCCCTCTAGAGGAATTGAATCCAGCTCAGAGCGCTAATCACCGTAAACGTATATGTTGTCTAACGAGGATTTGATTCAGAAAGATTTTTGTTTTCATCCAATCAGAGGAGGGGGGGAAACAAACGACCTCTCAGAGTCTCCGACTACAGGAAATCATCAGCCTCCGTCCAAATCTGGAGGAGGCGTCGGTATCGGCCTTCAAAAAGCCTCAATCAGCTTCTCCCCGAGCGCCTTCCTCTCCCACCCACAATGCATCTCTTCACCTCCACTCTCTGATCCCTCGCTCCATTGCCGTCTCCCCGCAGCCTCTCTCCACCCACTCTCTCTCTTTTCATCTCGTCCTCACACACACACACACACACACACTCACGGCCTCTCTCCATCTACACCTCCATCCTCAAACTAATTGAGGCAGGTGGCTTATTTTATTCCCCTCTCGACAAAAACCTCTCAGTGCTGTGCCAGGCATCTCCATTACAATGTGTCCGTGTGTGTGTGTGTGTGTGTGTGTGTGTGTGTGTGTGCTAGTGAGTCTCCTTTAGTATTGAACCTTAAGTCGTCATGCAAGTTGCATATATGCGCGTGCGTGTGTGTGTGTGTGTGTGGGCACGCACGAGTCTCTTTTTGCATCAATCTTGAGTCTTAATGCAGGTTGTGTGTGCGTGTGTGTCCGCAAGAGTGTGTGTGAGTGAGTGTGTGTTAATGATTCAACGAAGATGAAAGTGAAAGTGGCTCCAACAGTGGCCTCTCCAAACGCCACTCTTAAGGCCTCAACGTGCAATTAATCAATTCAGCTTGGTAAGAGCATCTATTTATACACACACACACACACACATTCTTGACAGAATCTAATGGTAGCTCTCACACACAGTTTGGAACCCACCCCCCTGCAGGGTCGGAGGGGGGGAGGGGGGGGGGGTAAGTGGTACTAACAGAGAGGGAGGGAGAGATGATACCACTACGAATCCTGTCAATTATGGAGAAAACATGGTGCGGCGGATCTAACCTTCCCGTAAATGACTCACAGCGCGGATATTCATTCATTTCAGAGAAGAGATCCAAAGTGAACCTGCACATATATGTGTATTTCTTTGTTTCAGTCATAAAATTCTCCAACCACCAGTGGACCCCAAATCCCCTCGAGAAACACAACTGGAGCTCAACCAAAGCTGAGAGGATGTATCTAAGTTCTAGGTATAGACAACATAAAGCACAATGCCAAAGGAATGCCTGCAGCAGTCCACAGACTCAGGTGACGCAGGTGTTTTTAAAAGCTTCCAGACCATGTGATCCTCCTGGTGCTCTGATTGGAGGGTGGAGCTAAAGAGTTCTCCAGTCAGAGGACGGTGAGGGAGGGACATGACCCTCAGCCTTTTTTAAAAAAAATTTGAATTGCAATAAGCGACTCATTTGAGGGCATTTGATTCGTTCTGTGTCTCACAATCAACCGGTTATTGATACGGAGCAGGGCGTGCAAAACACGCACAAAAAAAAACACACTATGTGTGAGTTACAAAAGTGCAGAGGGAGGGTGAAAAATGGAGTGACATACTATTAATGTGAATAATATTAGAGAAAAAAAAAGCGCTATATGGCACCAGATGAGACATTTAATGGCGAGAAGTAAAGATCAGAATGGATGAGCAGAGAGAGAGAGAGAGAGAGAGAGAGTTCAAGGTGCTCATTAAAATGAAGCTCAGGCTTTGACTCAGTGAAAATGTCAGAGGATCTGAGAAGAGACGTATATTAGATATGCGGTATGCTAGTGTGCTTACCAATGGGACTCTGTGCGTGGTATTCTGTAAATCAACTGTGAGGCCCTGAAGCTTAAAAGTTGCTGGGCGGAAAAGAAAAGAAAAATGGAAGGGCAGAGAAAGACTTCCGGGGGAGCAGCTGTGACAGAATCCCTCTGAATTATTCTGAGGATGCTTTTATATAAAAAAAAAAAAAAAAAAACGAGAGGAGAGTCTGGAGAACCAAGGCTGGACGGGACCCAGACATGCAAGGTCCTGATTTTATAGGTGTTGTTGACTAAAACTCTGAAATCAATTTTTTTCATGTTAAACTGTTATTACACATTTATAACACGCAGTAAATTGTGATAAAAATAAAAAATAAAATTCTTTTTATGCTGAAAAGAAAAAAAAAAAAAAAAAGTTGCCGTGGCCATTTTGAGGCTCAGGTGTTAAAGGGGTTAAAAAGGGGACGTGAAGGGGGTCAATCTAAGGTCAGGCGTTTTTTTCGTTTTCTAACAGGGTCTGTATGACATTGTTCATGTTGAGCTCAAAGTCCACTCAACCTACGCACGAGACGTAAGCGACAAGTCAAGTAAGAGAGAGAGAGCAGCATCGATGTCTGAGGGCGAGCAAAGAGTGAGAAACACTGATTTATTAGATCGATAAGGCGAGTGAGAGAACAAGTGGATTTAATTAAACACAGAGAGAGATATGAAGAGTTTGACAAAGAGATTGCGAAAGGAGTTAAGTGGGGATAGTGAGGGGGGGGGGGGGGGGGAAATGAAAATTCAGTATGCGTAGGGATCATATCCCAGTGGGGAGACCAAAAAAAAGAGAAAAAGTTCAGCGGTGGAGGGAACTTTCCGCTCCTCGTATTTGGATGGGGGCCAACGGAGAATCAGGAGAGTGTCCTCCTGAGAGCCAATCTGAGGCGGAATCAGAGACGGAGAGGTGAAGAAGAAAAAAAAAGAGAGCAAGATGGAGGCAAATGTTGGATGGAAGTATCCAAGATTGGAACAGGAAACAAAGATATTGGATTGCATCAGAATACGCCGTTGACACATTTAGCAGCCGAGTTTTAAACCGGATTCATGCTCGCCTCACACGAAAAAGAAAAAAAAAACGAGGACTTCCAAATGTTGAAAATATACATGATATGATTTATTTTTGATGATTTATTTTTTATTTTTCATTCATATTGTAAACATATATATTCATTTGCAGGTGAAGATGTGAAGGATAGGAATGTCTTTCATTGAAATGATTTCACTTTTTTCAATAGAGCAGCAGCCACAGTGAGGAGAGTCAGTCACGTGTTCATTATAAACCTGCACTGGCTTAATAGAGTCTTCTGTAGAATCCAGAATTATCTCATGAACTCCGACGCTCCAGTTTGGGTTTGCAGTGAATTGTGGTTTGAACACAAAGCGACTCTGGAATTAAAACCATTTTCTGGACATAATGAGTGGGCAGCATGGTAGAGTCAGAAAAAAATAAAAAAATAAAATCTCCATGTGTGGACATGTGGATGCGCGGAAATCTGCAGCTTCCATTATCTCACAGAGACGCCTCATGGAACACGTATGACGCAAATGCCATGAGACGCTGGAGGATAAAAATCGAAAGCTACGTGTCTGAACCGTGTTCTCGGTCCTTGATCTACAAAACTCTCCGGAAAATCAGTGTCCTCCTCGGAGTTTTAGCAAATCTGAGATGTTGTGAAGCTGTTATCAGCTCAGGGCCACAAACAAATAAAAGCATTATTTTTGATTTTTTTCTCTTTCTGTCAACCTGGAAACTGTCGTCGGTGCTTTTATCATTTCAGCTGCCTCGCCGTGATGCTCCTCAGTCCTTTCAAATCAAACACAAGACCTACCGACTTTTTTTTGCACTTTTTAATTCATCTGCAGCAGAAACTGCAAAGCCCTCTGGGTAAACTCCTGTCGTGCACTAGAAATTCAAGTCACTTGACGTATTCTGCCTCTGGGACAGATTAAACTCTTCTCTGCATTATGTGGAACGCCATTGTTTTTATTCAGCCCCTCGAAAGTGATTTCAATAATGAATCCCCACGACTTTTTCAACCCGACCCCCGATACTTTTCAGGTTTGTTTTTGGATTTTTTGAAAGCTGAGATGAACTAAGATGACGGCACTTACATATTATGCCTAGACATTAAGCAAAACACATTGACATTATTATCTGACGCTGCCAGGTTCAATAGCAAAGTGGCTTATGATTTGTAATGCAGCGTTTTCAAAAGTTTTCCTTTTCAACGTGGTCGTTGTGTTTCAGCTCTGAAATGCAGCAAATTCTCCGACAGTTCTTAAATGCGCCAAAGTCGGACAAAAATATCGGAAATAAAAAAACGCGCTATCCATTAGGCCTAATGGATAGTGGCGAGGTTTGGTATTTGGTCAATTATAATAAAGTTGTATTTTTTTTAATCGACACAATGACTATAAGGACGAAATAAAATAAAGTCCCGTCTGCGCCTCATCTTGGAACATTTTTTGACGCGGTCCCTTGGTTAAAACCAGCAGAGAAACGGTTGCTACCTCGAAGCAGAGCATTTGGAGGAGAGATAAAACTCTCAGAGCTCTGTTCTCCCCGGGAGGTTGTCTTAAACCCACAGCTTCTTCTTTCCCAGCATCCTCCTCCTCCTCCTCCTCCTCCTCCTCCTCCTCATCCTCTCCTCCAGCGTGTAAAGCAATCACTGCCTTCCTCTGATCCAGTTTTATTCCCGACATGTTATTTCCTCCTTTGAATGTGAGAAAGCATGGATCCTGATCACAGACTCTGCGCGTTCACGTGCTATTTGTAATATTTTATGAAGCGCTTTTCTTTGTCTTCACGTGAAGATGAAAGGATGAATCGTGCGGCGGCGCATTAGCTGACACCAAGGAACCGTAAATACATTTTTCAGGCGCTCTCGGTTATTCTGCCAGATGTTTTTTTTTTTTTTTTTTTTTCACATCCAGAGGACTTTTCTTCCACCATTTCAAATTTCATGACATTAAAACTTTAAATACGAAACATCACACAGATAAGTGTCATTATTTATCACGGTAGTTCGCCATTTCTTTGTTTTTCGCGTCGGATAGTTGAAACGTTTGCACCGGATTTTTAATTAACGTTTCTCAGTGCACTAAAACAAACATTTATGATTGACAGTGTTATTACAGTTCAACAAAACGGCATTGAATAGTGCCGTTTATGGTTTTCTGTCTTTGTAGCACCAACGTGCAGGAGATATGAAAATTACAGACAGAAAACAGTGGTGATCTTTGCGGTGCTCGGTCGCCACGGTAACAGATGTTGTGGTCACCTTTTGCAATCTTTGTGGCGAACGGATTTGGAGAGTTCATTTAGAACTCAGGATAAAAGTTTCTTTTTTTTTTTTCTATATTTGAGTTTTCAACTTTTTGTAATTCATCATGTGTATTTAAAGTTATGGGAGAATCGCTTTGCATCATTGCGTTTTTTTTTTACCATGAACACACACACACACACACACACACCTGTGCTTCGCCTTTGACCCATCAGCCCGACCAAAGATGATGAACTACTGCAAAGCAACATAAAACATAATTACTCTGGTAAGAAAAACGTTGCCAGGCCAGTGCGTGGACTCCTCAGCATCTTTTTTCTTTTTACCCACAATCCCCCTCTCTGTCCTCTCCTTTCCCGTCCCACCGGTCTTCCTGCCACCCACCCCCCCCCCCCACACACACACACACAGGCTGCAGACTGGGAGTTGACATTCTGAGAAACCATTAAAGGAGCTCATTATGGGGAGAGAAAAGGAGGGCAGGAATCAAAGAGATGGTTGCTTCTTCACTGCTGGGGTTCCCCGAGCTGTTGTGCACTTGTTCCCCAGATCTTCTACCTTTTCTTTCTACTCGCATCCTCCATCTCTTTCTCTCTCTCGCTCGCCTCTTTGTTCCGTGGCCTCAATTAAGCTTTTTTTTCTTGATAAAAAAAAAAGCAAATACAAAAACCAACCACCTCGTCCATCTACCTGAGGGAAAAAGAAAGTGTTTTTTTTTTTTTTTTCAAACGAGGAAAGGTAATGATAAGTTGACCTTTAAATGGGGCTGGGAGATTTTCTTTTTTGTATTATGAACAAGATTTTTACAAATGTTGACCTGTAATTCCCTCTCTCTCAGTCAGCTTCCTAATTGAAATAAAATCTGGTGTCAATTGGTTATTTGGATGTGGGTCTAACATAGATATATATTTGAAGCCTTATATTTTACCAAGAACACCATTTTCTTCCGCAGGCAAAGCTTCTCCAACCTTTCTTCATTAGAGCCCGGGCCCATCTGTGTGGTTGAATTAGATAAATGGGGATTCTACTAATGCAATGGGGGCAGGGTTGGATTCATCAATCAATTATAGTCCAGGTCCCGTATAAGGTTGCAGGGTCTGGTATATAGACCGCTATAATCTATCCACTCATATAAACCCGATCGCCTCGTTGTGTATAAAAAAAAAAATTGGAACGTATTCATTGGACAAAATGAAATTTCTTCACCTTCACAGATCGGCCGTTATATTCTTTAATGATGGGTCACGTATGCGCACGTGAATGGGCAAATTAAAAATATTGCCATGACTCCCAAGCACCTCCAGGAAACAGGAAGCACATTCCGGGGCCTGCGGTAATGTGGGATCACTCAAACGGTCGAGGATTTACATAAACGACTCACCATCTCCAGCTAAGCTCCGCAAATCTCCAAAAGCGTCTTTAAGCCCTCGGTGGGACTCGCCGCCACAGGAAGAAAAAAATAAATAAAAAATGCCCATCTAGCGTGGTATGGCGGGATGCCGGACCAGTCGGAAAAAACGCTCGGTGGAATTACGGGATGTTGTGTGGTTCACACGAAGTGCAGAAGGTGGGCGGGTGCTTCCAGGACCTTTCCTGAGATTCTCTGGATTCTTCCGAAGACCCAAAGGCTTCTTCAGGAGATGAAATGATGAAGTGTTGGAGAGCTGGAGGATCTTTAGGACTCATTCATGCTAATTCTAGCCGTGTGTCCAACTGTTTTTTGTAGTTATTTTTAAGACTGGGAATAACATTTAAAAAAAAAAAGCGTACCCAAGGTGAAGAAGTTCAACTAAGGTCATGTTTAAAAAGCTCCGAAACAGAAGTTATTATTCAATCAGACTTGTTTCCTCTTCACATTCCCAGTTTGCATCCAGTGGCGGAAATCATTTATTTATGTTTCTTTCTCATAAAGGCAAAAAACAAAATTCCTATTTTCGTTGTTGGATTCTCTCCTGATGTGTGTTTTTTGTTTGTTTTTTATGAAACCTTTGGGGAATGAGAAGTGTGTTTTCACACTGGACTGTTTGTTTGTGAATGAATGTGAAGAATCCTCGTTCACGGTAGCAGTGGGGTCCGAGCCCTGTGTGCGTCTGGCTTCATTTCTCACCGTGAAGCTAACAAGCTCAGTGTCAGTGATGACCTTTTGAAAAAAAACACACACACACACACACACACACACAACGTGAGGACAAACCCACAAACATTTGTGCAGGCAAAGTAAAAAAGAAGAAAACAAGAAGGAAAAGTTTGAAAAGTCAGATTTATTTACAAAATACTTCTCCCAGTGGAACTTCTGCTGCATCCACACTGTGTGTGTGTGTGTGTGTGTATGTGTGTGTGTACTGAATGTGCGAGTGTGATCTCAACTTCCTCTTCAAATGTG
>JAFBJU010000880.1:211975-282513 GCA_016785305.1 Colistium nudipinnis
ATCATCATCATCATCATCATCATCATCCTCTTTTTCCATAAGCTCAAAGTTTCCCATTGTCTCCAAGGACAGAAAAAAAAATGTGACATTCAGAGGACAAAGTCTGCAAAAAAAATCTGCTCGGAGAACAATGGCGGCCGTTCACACTCCTGCTCCTCTTCCTCCTCCTCCTCCTCCTCCTCCTCCTCCTCCTCCTCCTCTCACTCGTTATCTGATATTCTCAAACTGTATTTCTCTCCAGGTTTGTCTTCCTTCTGTTTCACTGTCTTTTCCCATCTCCCTCTTTATCCATCACACTGAGAAGCCTCCGCACCGAGGCCTCCATTGTGTGCCGCTGCAATAGATCTCGCACACAATGCCCCCACACACACACACTGTCACACACACACACACATACTGTCTTGTACATTATATTCTTCCTGGCTAATGTCACGGAGCTTTCGCGCTCCTAATCTGCAGAGAATGGAGGAGGCGGAGCCGAGAGGAGGATCAGCCGAACCCACAGAGTCCAGGATCAGTGACAGTACGACTTTTTTCCACAGAGTCACAATAAAATAGAATGAAATACTACAGAAAAATAATATTAATGTAACGTATGAAGCTTCCTATCGCCGAACTGATGCTATTTTGTTTTGATGTATCCCTGGTGTGGATTTTGAAGAATGAATGTGAGCTCAACTCAACCCAACCGGACACAATTCACTACACAATTGAAAGAAATTGAATTATAATTAAATCCCCTATTTTATTTTACGCAGTTCGTACCAAACGCTGAAGAACCAAGAACATGCCTCTATCCACAAACGTTATGCTGGCGCTGTGTTTGTTTTTTTTCTGAGACGCTTTGGTTATAATTTAACGATTGTCAGACATTATAGTGGGTTTTACAGAAAAGTTCAATAAATGAAACATTACTGTGAATTCAAAATCCGTGGAATTTGACTTGGAAGTGGAACTTGGAAGGGAGGGAGGCCGATTATGGGCACGCTGGGATTTTGGCTCACCGCTTCCTGTCTTCTTCTTCTCACCCTCCACCATTTCCTGTCTTATCCTCCCTCATCTCTTCATCTGTTCCATCCTTCCATTGTCTCCTCGTGAGCTCAATCCAAAGCCTTATTCTTTCGTCCCCAAACCAGAACTCAAACTAAGTTCCCTGAACGGGGAAACAAACGTCTTCAGCAAACGTGGATTCCTTTGACAAAAGATTGATTTTCACCGGATTGAACCCCACCATTGAAATGAAACCTTCAAAATGCAATGTGGCATTTCATATAAACCCGTGGTAATGATGAGAAAATAATGAGCATGGGGTTTAGGAGTCTGAGGCTGTAAATAGCTGAGAAGATATATCAAGAATGAAATAATAAATACACCATGCAAAGCCTAATCAATGCAGATAATGCCAACCCTAATCAATGTCGGTGCACACATGGAATTATTGAGAGGTTCTTACTGAACAACAGTAATCAAGAGGGAGCCGATGATGAGCAGACGAAAGAGTCGATAATGGGAAATATTTACGCAAGGGGGTCACCACGAGCAGGCTCCCGAGGATTGGCTTCTGGGAATGAGATTCCACATTCCCATGTACAGATATTGGCAGGGGGATTGTGTCGCTGGAAGATCAGACTTCACACGGCAACGCAACTCTGTGACCCCAGAGTAGATGCTGTTGGCCAAAGAAGAAAAAAAAAAAAGTTCCAGTGTAAATAGTGAAATGCAACATGTGAATATAAATCCATGCGCTGCATTTGCCGTTTGGTTGGTTTTGGGGGAATCATTTTAAATGCGTAGATTTCTTTTTTTTTTTACTGTCTACCCAGAATAATCCAATATCTGACCAGGGGCAAAACAACAACAGCATTTTAATTCAATGTTTCCACACAATGAAACGCATTTATTTTCATGGAGGCAGAGAGTTTACAGTCCACAGACCTTGTCCTTCTTCAGGGGGCTACTGGCTCCGCATCGCATTTTAACTCTGTTTAAATAAAACTAAAAACGACATGTTTTTTCATAAAAAAATACTTCTGTGTGCCGCATGTGCAAACATAACAGAATCAACAACATTGTAGAAGTTTATTGAATAAAATGGATTAAATCTTTACTATATATATATATATATACAGTATATTGATCCAGATCGATGAATCCTTGCAGTTCTGCAAGAAATGACCTCACTACTGAAGTTTTTTCAGATTGTGTTGGAGATTGTTTTTTTATTTTCTTTATTTATGGAGCGTTGTGTGATCCAGAGGCTCAGTGGGGAGTCTCTCTCTCGCTCTCTCTCTCTCTCTCTCTCTCAGCTTCGGTTGGAAAATTAAAATTAAAATGCGTTGGAGCGATTTGAGGTTTCTCATTCTGGGATTTGACAGCTGACAGGCTTCAGACAAATAAGCTATTTTTACATCATCATTTAAGTTCAATTTTTTTTCTGGTTTCTTGTTTTTTTTGCAGTGCATTACATCATGGGCTGGAATGTGTGTGTGTGTGTGTGGCATAAATCCATCCAACTATCACTGCCAGCACGTGTATATGTGTAGTCCATCAGATTTACTCCCGCTGTCAGCTGTGGGATTGGCCCGGGGACAGCTCGGGACGTCCCCCCGGAGCCTCCAACCTCTTTATCTTGTCGGAGGAGCAATCAGCAAAATAAGGCGCGCTGGATTTACCCCTCAGCTCCCCACAGGGGTGAAGCTGGAGGAGGGGGGGGCAGGGCCTAGGATGGATGGGCCCTCCCCCCCGGACGCTCGTCACCTTCGTCAGGTGACAGATATGTGGAGATCACTCATTCCTTATGGCCCGGAGAGGGCTCCCATCCATCACTCCTCCTCCTCCTCCTCCTCCTCCTGCACCTCCTCCTGCTCTCCACACCTTTATTCCTCTCCCGGCCACGGGACCATAAGCTGTCTGTCAAGCTGACAGGCCACTCCACTAAATCACAGGCCCATAGGACTCTATTATAGCTAATCTGCCCCCCCTCTGACAAAAGCCACTTACACAGGGCAACCACCAGGGTGAGTGTGTGTGTGTGTGTGCGTGTGTTTGTGTGCGTGATGGGTGTGTGAGTGTAATTAAAAATCACATCAGTGATTTTAATTTATCTGTCAGTCATCGTGCGGCAAATTCATCTGTAATTAATTTTCCTTTTGGTTAATTTTTTGAGTTATTATGTATCAGATAAAAAAAAAGATGAATGAAAATGTCATGGTGTTGTAAACTTTGCACTGGAACTTTATAAACCATTCAAAAAAAGTGCACCAGGGACGCGACCACTACAGCAGAGGGTTGTTGGTTCGTCTCCCTCCTTGTTCATAAAATTTATTTTTAAGTTATTTCAGGGTTAAAAAATGTTTTACTTTTGCTGAGTTCATAAGAATAGACAATAATAATAATAAATATATGCACAGATATATTTACAGAAGAAAAATTATAGAAATTATAAAAATGATGAATTTCTCGCCCCAAGATTCCTGCATGAAGGTTTTCTTTTCCACCAAATGAACTAAAGCTACAGAAGAAGAAGAAAAAAATTAACTCACATGTCTTTGATAGGATGAGTTTGAAAAAAAAAGCTGACGTGGATTAGTTACAACACACTCCAGTAAAAAAAGTCCGATTTGGGAAACATTCTCGCTACAGGAGTGATTTTAAAAGATTTCTATTGATGTTTCTTTTTTTTCTTATTTTTGGATCGGCTTCTCTGTGTCTTCATTAGGATCCATATCTGCTCATGTCAATCCAAGTTACCACAGGCACCTTCAAGCTTTCAGGAGGCGTCTGGTGCAAATATTCACTCTTGGTCCAGTTCCAATGATTTAATGAATCATCAAAGTCTCTCAGTGGATTAGTGTTTTTTTTTTTTTTTTTTCATATCATCAGAGCTTCTCAGTGGTGACAGAGCTCAGTGTCAGCTGTGATGCACACTACATTACCTCCTCATTAAAAGCTTATTAAGAGCCTCAGAAACTGAAACGCTGCGATGACGCAGCATATACAGTCAGATCCATAAAGTCGTCGAAAAAAAACTGCTGAGTTCACTTATAGACGGATGAGTTTCTTTGATTGAAGGTTCCACAAGCAGCACATTCCCTGTATTTCTAATATGCATTTATATATATAAAATTATAGTAATAGTGATTTGCAGCCACATGTAGAACCAATTAGAAATAAGTGTCCAGAAATCTATTTTGCATTTTCATCCTCTGCTGCTCTGCGAATGTGTGGCGGAATAATTCATATTATTATTATTATTATTATTATTATTATTATTATTATTATTATTATTATTATTATTATTATTATTGTGTAAAATATATCATTATCAATGCAAATAACATTTAAAAAAAACTTGTGGAGAGCATGATGAAACATCGGTACAGTGGTTGCTCCTCACAGATCGGATGTTTTCTCTTCACCGGAGACTTGAGTGACACTGAAGTCATGCGCATCATGTGTATCATCATTTATTCAGCGAGTCGGTTTCAGCCGCACTTTGTCACTTCCTGTTTTGTCAACGCAACTTTGTATCCTCCAGGGGAATGCTTTTTTTGATTTATTTTTTTCAAGCGAAATGGATGGTGGCTGGAAATGAATCCACCTCTCAACTGGTTCTTACGCCTAATGGCTATTATGTGAAGTCTCTCTAAAAGGACCAACAACACTGGAACACAACATATGACTTCAAAGAAAAAATGATTTCCAACTCAGACCAAAAAAAAAAAAATCCCTGAAAATGACCTCGTGTCACAGAGTCTCTAAACCTTCGGTGCCACGCTCAATCACTGCTCCTCCACTCCACATGCTGAGTCCTCCTCATTTTAAGTCTCTGCTTCTTCACGCTGCCCAGCTTCATCCTTCTCTCACACTGGCTCCCTCACAGCGTGGAAAGAAAAGCGGAAAAAAAGAGAGAAGCTTCCACTTCTCCCGTGGTTTGCATTTTGTATGGGAGCGCCGAGTTTGTGGACTCCACACAGTCGGCGATAATGAGCAGCGGTGGGAGATATATACCAGCACTCCAGAACAAGTGCATGAAAATCTGGAAAAGTAATTATCCGCGATAGGTTGCACACGCGCATTATGCTATGGCTCTTCTGAATATTGGATGACTGGATTTTTTTTTTAATCAAATTAGTACGGATCATTAATGTGGTGGCAGCATTTGAAGTAGAGAACAAAGTCATTTACCTGAGTGTCAATATAAAACAATGCCTCATGTTTGATTCTGTCATTTCATATGTACGTGCAGTTGTAGAAATTAAAACCTTTCAAATATGGATTGTGAATAACTAGATGTACTGCAAGTGCTGCATTGTGCTAATAAAAAGTTGTGAACTTAATTCGGGAGACAACAATGTGCAAGAAACAAGAAACACAAGTTGTACAATTAATTACTTTTGGGGGGGAAGCAATAAATAAAGTAATAACATGACATTTAAAAAGAGTTATGATGTATATGTTTTGAATCCTACACTGTGAAATAATGCAATTTTTCTTTCCCTACGTAAATGATTTTTTTTTTTTTTTCCAGTCAGATCAAAAAACTAAAGCAATTACCACTTAGCGAGATGTCTCTGATGAAACCGCCTGATATCTCTGTCGAAATCACAGGAAAACAAAGACAAGCTAGCCGAATAAATCAAAACCGCTCACTCTCAGCTGTCCATCATTGTGCGTTAAAATTCAAAGTCTGGGAGTTTCTTTTTTTTTTTGTTGGTCTGAAACTAACACTGTGCTAGTTGTGTTGGTGCAGCTGACAGTGACACAGCGCCGCAGCCTCGCATTCCAGGCTAATTGGCCACGAAGCCCCCGCGCATGTTCGTTAAAAGGCGGCTCGACCGGGCGGCGGCGGCGGCGGCGGCTCTGTGTTCAGGGATTGCGGCGCATGATTAAGGTTGAGGGGTCATTGGGTTTGTTGTGTGTGTAGGCATATGCCTCCGTGTGCAAGTGCGTGTGTAGGCGAGGTGAAATTGAAAGCACCGCGCACTCACTAAGGTCTTATCGTCCAACTGCTGGTGCACGGTGAAATCTCAGAAAAAAACATTTTTATTTTTATTTTTTCAAAT
This sequence comes from Colistium nudipinnis, assembly GCA_016785305.1. Lineage (NCBI taxonomy): Eukaryota > Metazoa > Chordata > Actinopteri > Pleuronectiformes > Rhombosoleidae > Colistium > Colistium nudipinnis. Next base: position 218,041 of record JAFBJU010000880.1, read on the forward strand.
CCCAGGAAACATTTATTTTCCTCCTCTAAGGCTCCGTCCCGTGTGAGCTCACCAGGGAGAGAGAAACGGAGCTGCGATAAGGATGTGAAACCACGAGCGGAGCAGCTCCAACACCAATTCCCGCCCTTCATCTAGATATGCCTCCTGGAGGCTGCGCCGGGCCCCACCCGGCTGGATCTCCACCCCCCCGACATCCACCAGGAGGTGATTCATCTAAAGTTGATAAAGCGCACTTTTTTTTCTTTTCTTTAAGATAAAGCCATGAAAGCAATGGGATGAATGCCTCCACTCCTGCTCTGCCCTATATTTATATATTTCCCTATTCATCCGGCAGAGTGTCGCCATCCGTCACGTATACGTCTGAATGCCGGATGAGGAAGAGGAGGAGGAGAGGGAGGAAGGGGGAGGAAGAACAGGACATGTGGGTGAAAAGGCGAGAGCCGGCGGAGGGGCGGGGCCTCGCCGCGCGTCTCTGAATAGATGGTGATCACAGGTGGCGAGCCGGCGGAAATCAGCGAGCGGCGCACAGCTGTACTGATTCAGAAGAAGCGGAAAAAAACCAAAAAAAATATGCCCCAACTTTTAAAAGTCTGCTGTTTTTTTTTGTTTTTCCTTCACTCCAGGAGAGGAGGAGGTGAAGCGAGTTCATTTCATCCGATATGCTGAGATTCAGGAAAACTTATTGGATTATACAAAAGTAAAATAAAAGATGATGTAAAAAATTGATTTTCTGCAGCCAACACATGATTTATCATTTTAATGTTATTTTAAATACTTTTATAATTCCCAAAGTGCACCACATGGGTCGCCTAGCCCAGTGTTTTATAAACTGGACAACACAATATAGGTTATATGCTTTTATGGATTCTTTAAACCGCTTTATAAAAAGAAGAGTACCGTGAGTTGATGAATTTGATTTATTAATTTTGAGGACCCCAAGTAAAACCAGAATATGTTGCTCAATTTATTTACTATTCCTCTCATTGTCAGTTCAGGTCACAAAAAAAAAAAAAAAACGTGATTCTGCTGCACCAACCTGAATCTGAGTTGGAATAAGTGCAAACTCTGGTTGTGGACTCTCAGTACCCCTACTACACACTGTAGAATATGTGTGTGTGTTTTTTTTTTTGTGTAGCAGCTTGTTTGTTGTGCGTCTGCCGGGCCTGAGAGAAGACGAGGAGGAGGAGGAGGAGGAGGATGAATTTCTCCTCCTCCGTCTTGTCATCTCTGCTTGACCGAGCTCTCTCTTCATCACTTTCTCAAATGAAAAGCTCCCAAACCATTAAATCCTCCATAGTGCTCTCCTCCCCTCCTCTTTCCGTTTATTTTTTTTTCTCCTTCCTCCCTCATTGTTTCCACCCCTCCTCTGGTTAAGGAGTCCTTCAGCGTGTGCTCATTAAAATCTTCTCTGCCGTATCGGACAGGGAGAAACATTCTCCTCCTCCTCCTCCTCCTCTTCCTCCCTCACACTTTCTTTTTCTCCCAAAGAGAAGGACCCCAGAGTTGGCTGTATATATTTGCCTGTGTTTTTATTTTTGTTTTTTTTTTACCCCCCAAATATACTACTGGATTTCAATTTCAAGTGTTTGGGGAAGCTTGTTGATGGTGGAACGACCCATACCGGTAAAAGTTGTTGTGTTATTATTAGGAGGGTAAACTGAGGTGCAATGGTTTGTTTTCTTCAAACTATTCATAGGTGCATATAGGAAATATGCACTGGGCTAACACGAGTTTCTTTTTCAATGTATAGTGACATTTCTGTGCTTGATCTTATACCCACACATTCAGTGGCTTTATTGTGGCAAACAACACAAATAAACGTTTCAAGGCAACAAAAACACACAACAGGCCTCACACACACACAGACGCAAACACAGCGTCTCCCTTCTGACGGTGTCGCAGGTGTTTTAAGCTCTTCGCGTCACAGAAACACAGGTGATCTGATTGTGCTCTGATTGGAGGGGCGGGGCTACAGAGGAGACAGGGGGCGGAGCTCCCGGGGAGATGGGTAACGGACGGAATAGCATGGGACAGTGTTGGATGTTTGAGATGAAGCCTGCACATGTACAAACACATTATACAACAAAGGCAATTGAGCATTGTGGTCACCACATGTCTTATGACAACACACACACACACACGCACACGCACACACACACACACACGCGGTCATGTTGGCCCAGTGGCAACCAGCACTAATTGAATGCCTCGACTGACAAATGGATTGTTGAAACCGCACCTGCAATGCGCCATTAAGCCTTTGTCCACCAAGGAGTGTGTGTGTGTGTGCGTGTGCGTGTGTGTGTGTGTGCGTGCGTGTGCGCGTGGAGGACAGAGTCAGCGTCTCTGCTCATTCTCGTTCAGTCTTGGCCCTGAAAGTCTCCGTAATGGTCACATTCAATTTAGTCCAACCTTCAAACACTGAAGACAAAGCAATGTGAATAAATGATTCCAATGAATCTAATGCTGCGCGCAATCACCCTGACACCAAACTTTAGAAGCTGCTGTGGATTCCGCAGTCGTCCACGAAAAGATTGTCAAATAAATAAAATAGTAAAAATGGTACAGAGGCAGTTATCGACCTTTTGGGTAAATGGAATGGTAGAAGTGGTCGAAATCTACAGTCAGCAGGTTAAAATAATAAGGGAAATAAATACCCATAAAGCTCAGCTGAAAGTGGGTTTATATTGATATAAAAAAAAATGAAATGTTTTCCGCATACACCTGAGACGTGAAGATGTAAACGGAGGAGGAGGAGGAGGTGCTTTATGTACTTAACCCTCCTCCCTGCTCCCACCTTCTTTAACAGGCATCTTCATCAAGCCCGGGCCCATTAAATACATCGTTGGAGCGGTGATTAAAAATGAAACACACTTAAATGCACTAATCAATCATTTAATAGGTTAACACGATTAAAATATCAGGAGCGCCGCCCACCACCACCACCAGAGCTCAGGGGGAGGACAAAAGGAGACGGACCAGGAAACCAATCCACGCCAGTATTCTTGTTTTTTTTTTTTTTTTTTCTTGAAAGGAGTTGGAGCATCTCGCTGTTTATCATTCACTGCGACTAGAAAAGGCTGAAAAGTGATAATGAGCGAGGATGAGAGTGCTGCGCTAATTGTACACAACTGGAGCAATTATCGCGCAGATACGTGGAAATGTGAGCTTTTTGAGACACGGACGCCTCAGTTTGGAGTTTTCCATTCAGCGGGTTGAATGCATGTTGAACTGAGGAGAAAGCCGACCCGCTGGTTCCGCTTCAGGCTTTTTTATTTTCTCTTCAACGCGATATAAAAGATTACCAGTAAATGTAACTTATTTTTTTATATATATATTTTTCTCCATTCTGGAAGGAGAGATGAATATGAGAGTTTTCTGCGTGATTTTGAAAAAAAAAAAAAAAAAAAAATGTCCAAATTGTCACCTTTCACCATCTGTGCCGAGTGCGGCACAGATGGGCGCCGCAGACTTGTTCTGTGGAAGTGTGATGTAGGTTTGAATGGTATGCTGGAGAAAAACAAACTCACTGCCAACGGAATGTTTTGTGCAGTTTGCCAACATTAAACTGGAGGAGTAAGAAAAAAAAAACTAAAAACAAAGGGGTCAGAGTCATAAGAGTCGGTTTCCTCGATGAGTCCCGTGTCAACATCTGTCCCAGGTGGCGTGGTGCAGATGTGAACACAAGGACAACACCTCCATATTTCATCAAATCCAGATTCCACAATTTGTTTGCGTATATTCATGGTGACGATCCATAAATCTGCCAGTCTGGTGGAAAAACGTCCACCAGGAAATTGGAAAAAGAAAGACTTATTATAAACCCACCGCAACGCAAAACGAAAGTATCTCACACTTGAAGCTTTAACCCCTTTCTACTTAATAACATAGTGTTTAGCAGAAAACACACAAAGTGCAGCCGACCACAATGACATTTCATCATGTGTGGCTTTTTATTTTGCAAATTGAGTTTCACCTCAGCTGCCGTGAAGGTATCGCAATCTGCACACTGTATTTATCCCAGCGGGGTTTTTTTTTTGCCGGTGTCATGGCAACAGCATCAACATTACAAAGACTTCGATGAATCACCGCAAAGTTCCTGCTTCATTGCATTTCTGTTCTAACATGAACAGGAGGTGCTTATTCTCCAAAGTTCAAGTTTTAGAAACCATAAAGGCAAAAAAAACTAAACGCACAGTTGACTTAACGAGTTGCTTCACAACAGAGATCGTAAAGCTAAAGGAGGGAGGAGAACCCAGAGCAGGCCAGATTTAAAAAAAAATAATAAAAATAAAAAATACTGCCCATGTAAGCAATTGAGTAGAGTTTGAGTGTGGGCTTTTTACTGAATTATCACACAGGTGTGTCGACGGTAAAAATCACAGCAGCTCAGGGAACAAGGTGCACAGCCTTAAAGAGTAATGCTGCATGTTAGAGTCTCAGCCGACGTCTTATTTCCACTTAAATTGCACTGAACTTAATGTCTGCATCTGCACATTATTTACAAACCATTAATAAAACTGCGTATGCACCAACAGGTCACCGTAGAGACCTCAGAGGATAAGACGTGCGTCCCAATAATCCAAAATGTAAGATTAGGACTAGGTGAGGGGATTGGGTTAGGGTAAGGGTTTAGGGGTTAGAGTGTGGTTAGGGCTAGAGTTAGGGTTTAGGGTAAGGGTACTCGTGTCAGGCATAGGTACAGGAGTACAATAAAAAAAAAGAAATAGTGTCTCGTTCCAGTGGGTGCCGATCACCGACAGAGATTCAGCACCATGCTGCCAGAATCCTGGTCTACGTAAGAAAGGTATTCCAACAGAGTGCAGATGGATTTGATTTTAATAAACTTTCAGGGCTTTGAGCAACCTCTGAAATCTCTTCAAATGTCAAAAAATATTTTGTGAGAGGAGTTTTTCAACCAAATTGAAACTTTCTGGGGGGTCAGAGTATAACAATTGATTTTGTTTACTATTAAATAAGGACCACCCATATATGTATATATACATATATATATATATATATGTATATATACGTGTGAAATGAGAAATGACAATGAGACGGACTTAAACACAGAAACTCTGTTTTACAATTCCTGTATAGCGATGACTCCTTTACTCTCTGCTCTAACCTCACCTCGTATTGTATTTTATGTCTTTATGTACTTATTTCTATAATTTACTTTTCTTGTGTGGAAGATTAAGAGAGATATTTCGGCATTACATTCAGGCTCGAAAATAAGATTTTGGCTCCTAACCAGTAGCAAGCTTGAGTGTTAAGACTCCGACCCAAAACTCTCCTCCTTGTCCAATATAAATACAACGAATAAAAGACGCTGGAGAAATGTAGTGAAAGAGGTTATAAAAAAAAAAAAAAAGACGGCTGGCTAATGCTGCTGCAAAATCTAATCACCATCTATCAAGCCAAAAAGTTTTCAGCGCAGAGACACATTTCCTCTTATGTACCGGATCAAGTCTAAAACCTGACACCTACAAAAATGTATCAATACTGAGCCATTCCCTGTAAGATGGTACTGAAGTAGTTTGTAAATATTCAGATAAATGTGAAAACAGTAAGTATATATTTATATTATTATTTATTTGTATTCATATCTTAAAATAATAATTTTTTGCATTATCATTGTTACCGAAAGCATAGCTGCTGCTTTTTTAATTATACATAATAAACCCGTAAAATGGATTTGGACTAATCAATGAATCTGATGGAAATGTGTGACATGACAAAGTGACTCTCTGAGTAAATCTGTGACAGACTCCGTGACGTTAAACGTGTTCTGTGAAGGGGATGAAATCCAACACTCGTGTTTTGAGTGTGGGTTCTCCACCTTCTCGTGTGCGTGTGTGTGTTTGTGTGTGTGTTTCTTCGTGTAATTATGTAAATGCAATTAGAGTCTCTTTATCTGTTAAAAGGCAGCGGGATGAAAGTGCCACAGACATGACCTGCTACACAACCCATCAACTGTATTGTGTACCGCATGAGAATACCAATGTTCCCACATTAACCCGCAGACACACGCACGCACACACACACACACACACACACACAGAGGTGGATGCACTATCAATTTAGTGGACTGAAAATGGAAGGCAAGAATGTGTGTGTGTGTGTGAAAAACAAAGCCCTTCATTTCTGGAGTCAAATCAATATCAGAGAGGAGAGCACATGAATGATATATTCATATATATACATATATATGTGATAGATATATTTATACATATGGATAGTGTCCATCAAATCTATCCAATCAGAGAAGGCTTTCAAAGCTCTGATGAACAGCACTCAATCTTCTTCCTGCTGCTGGCTCCTAATGTGCTTCTGCTTCTTTACAGTAAATCCAAACAGTAAATCTCAACACCTCCACTCCACCTCTCACATTTTTTTTTTTTTTTTAATGCAGTGCCAGCTGAGAAATAAATGAGCCAATCAGAGACGTGTGGGGGCGGGACGTTGCCGTTTCACTCTCTCTCTCCCTCTCTCTCCCTCTGCCTTGCTGTACGTCCAAAACCGAATAACCCCAACCAGACCAATGACGTTGTCTACCCTGGTTTAAAAAGATAAAAAAAATGACCAGCCTCAGTTTTTAGTAGGACTCAGTAATCATCATTAAAACGCTTTTCAGCTTTTATGATCCAGCAGATAAAAAGCCCACTGACCAACTTTTGAGGGGAAAAAATGAATTAGCTTGAGTCTGTTAAACACATTTTGTTTTCACAGAGATTTAGGAAAGGTAGGAATCATTAGTGTGTGTGTGTGTGGGGGGGGGGGGGGGAGGGGTAAAAGCCGAGCAGACAGCAGCCGGCGCCGGGGGGGGGGTAGTGATAAATAGGCCAATAAGTGAATTTAATGATAGTCCAGTCTGCTCCCTCTGAGTGACGCTGATCATGGAAAAGATGCACGATAGAGCAGATACTTTGTTATTTCTTGGCTGCAAAAGTTTAGATCAATTACATCAAAAAATAAATACATTTTTGTTACCGGAGGGGTCGGAGCTCCAGATTCTGAGACTTAACCACACAACTTCACCTAGAGAATTCTGAGGGAGCAGCTGATTATTTCCTGCTGTGCCAAAATAAATAAAAAAAAGCAAACCAGCAGCAGATCAAAAAACAAGTTGATAACTCTTAGTCTCACGTACGCACAGAGAGGCAGCTGCGCGGCGTGAGGTTTTTAACACTCAGCTGGAGATAGTGACGCATGTAAACACAGCTCTCCGTGTCCTAGTTACACTTCGACAAGCTTTGAAACAATTCTATGAGGAAGACTGTGTGTGTGTTGGTTGGTGTGTGGGCGTGTGTGTGTGTGTGTGTGTGTGTGTGTGCAGAACGGTGTGCGATGTTCTGCAAACAGCAGGTCACACTTCACGGATCAGAATAACTGGCGACGGAATAAACATCAGATGAGTCAAAGACACCTGAGACATGATGTTCAGCACAGAGACACGCGAGTCCAGGTGCGGAACTCGACGGGAGCAGGAAGTCACAGATATAACAGGAAACGTGGATCATAGGAACGACATCATCTTTGGCATGAAAGTGCAGAATTACAGTCACACATGATCAAAGTGAATCAAACATGGAATCTTGGACAAAAAGTGCTTCACACTCCAAATGTTACATCTCTGAACTGGAAAAGGGAGAACATGAAATATAGCGGGAAAATATATCAATATACGGACGACTAGGTCAAAGGATTGTATAACAATAAACGGATGCCACTTCCGAGGGTGGCTGAGTCGCGTTGTCATGGCGACGCTGTGAGTTTTGGAAGTTTTAGTCACAGAACAGGATGTGGCTGTAGGTCAAACTCGTCCAATCAAATGTCTGATGCGTTTAAAAACAGGAAGTGAGAAAAATCAACAAAAACACACACACACGACAAATCCAAACTTCTTCCTGTTTGTGCATTTTATTTTTTATTTTTTTTACATACTCTCAGCTGTGCACGCAGGTATCTACCTGTGTGCATTTTTAATTCACTGTTGATTTCACAGTCGTGTGCATCTCATTCGCAGTGAGTGAATCTACACCGGAATTAAAAATGAATACATTTCGTGAGAGTAACCTTTATGTTTTGATTTATTTTTTTTTCCTCAGCGAGAAGTGAGCTGTGCATTGTGACGCGAGGCTGTGGCGGCGCTCGGCGCTCGGTTAACTACATGAGTAACGAGCGGCGTACACTAATTTATCAAATCAGCCTCAACTCATTGACTTCCTGCTTCACATCTCTAAGACGGGGAATGAGCTATGGTGCAGCTTTTTTCCACTCATTTCATATCTAAGGGAACATTAGTGAGACAAACAACCCGCCGCAGTTTATGATTGGCTATATATCAGGAAAAAAAAAAAAAAAAAGGTGCAGTTTGTGTTTCCCCGTTATAAACTGCAACGCAGCCACTAACATGATGAAGCTGGGAGATTTTAAACGTCGGCGTGTTTTTCGCGGAATAATTCACTGGGTGCATCGCAGAGATTTTTTATTTTTTTCCCAACTGTGTCAATCCCTCTGTTGTGTGAAGACGATGCTTCAGCCAGATAAAAAAAAAACAAAAAAACAGGAGAATGCAAATGCTGATATTTTTTCTCTCTCTCTTGCCTGTTAAATATGGGAAAAAAAAGTGTTAATAAAATAAAAATAAAATGTGTGTGTCTTCTTGCATTTTGCTCCAAAATCTCCCACAGGTGTCGAGCGTTGACTTGTAAGGAATTTTACATGTGACTCAGGATTATCAAGCGTGCCTCTTTAATTTAGTCCTTGTTTATCCTGGCTTCCTGTGGTCCATTTCGTTTTTTTTTTATTATTATTTTACTTTATTCTGTTTGCGCTGAACATTTGTTTAGTTGGGGCTTTGTCAGCGGTAATATCACTGTGCAGTTTACATAACGTTTTTCGAAAATTGGCTTTGGCTTTTTTTTTTTTTTTTTTCTACAGCTACACTGCGTAAATGTATCACGCCCGCACACACACACGCGCGCGCACACAAAAGGCATTTTTCTATAGAGTGGGCCTCCTCAGCTCTCTCTGAGTCGGGGCGGAATCATTTCAGCGCTCAGATGACTCATGCTTTATTTAACAAGGCGGCCCTCGGCTGGCAGAATAGACGAGGAGCTCTTCAGGAAATGAGCGCAGAGGAAATGTAAAATGGAGGCGAGTCAGAGGGTTGAAGCCCCTCTCTCTCTCTCTCTCTCTCTCGCTCTCTCCACCCTCTGGGTTTTGGCAGGAGAAGATGCGGCGTTGGCACTCGCAGGGCGCTCTCCGTCCGCGGAGACTTCATTTTGTTCCCACTGGATGAGAGTCTACGGCCAAGATGACATCCAGGGAAACGTAATGTGACAGCAGGAAGGGGGCGGGGCTTAGCCCTGATTTGAGAAATGTGTGTGTGTGTGTGTGTGTGTGTGCAAGTGCAAAAAAAAGTGAGTCCCAGTTAGTTTCGTATTTGCATGTGTGTGTGTGTTGGCAGGTGACTGTGTGTGTGTGTGTGTGTGTGAGCATGTGGCCAGCAAAGGTCCAACACTCCACATAATGCGTGACACCTCCATTCAGATTCAGCCTGGAGGATAAAAAATAATCCTGGTGGCAAGAAATCTTGAGATTTTTCAGGAGAGGGATTCAAAAGAGAAATGAATCTAAAAGGGTTGAAATCCAATCCATGCTGCTTCAGAATGGGATTATTATAATGAAATGTTATTAAATAAATGTTTGTGGTCAGAGCGATTAAAGTGATCCGTTTCAGAAATGATCACCTAATAATCATATCTGAGTTAAAAAACAGAAAATAAATGAAATAAAGCTAGCTTAGTTTTGCAGATTTTCCAATTATAATCAGAGAGCCAGATATGCGACTGTATTTTCCCATGATGCACCACGTTGTTGAGAATCTGGCCTCAGGTAGAGTGACTGATGATTTCCAATTCATGCACGAGCTGCAGAGGAGCATTAATGAATTAACTGTCATCGATTTATTCATCATAAGGCTGCACCCGCTGCCCTCAGATGTTGAAAGACAATCGTGGCTTTGTATTCATGTGGATCATTTAGCTTCAGGTCATCCAGTTTAAACTCGTGTAAATGTGGCATAGTTGCGTGTGCCGTTGCGTGTGGGGCGATTAAATATGTGTGCCGTGCACACTGAGGGAGTTTGACCGATTTCCTGCCATCTGCCCCTTTTTGTTTACTTTTTTTTTTTAAGTCGGAAAATTTGGCTTTTAAACGCTAAACGCACTGTTATCACTAAAGTCTCTGACGGTTGATTATTCATTTGACGCTCACGGTTTTCATACATGTGAAAAGGTGGCTACTTAAAGAGTGAGCCTGAGGCCTTTTTTTTTTTTTTTTTTTTTTTTAGATATAAATAAATAACATGAGTCCACCAAAGTGCGGCTCTGTGGATAATCCTCGGGGCTCCTGTGTGTCAGCGTCCTCAGGTGACGCCGATGTGGTGGTGATTGTGTGTGCGTGTGTTTGTGTGGAGGCAGGTGGCTGCTGGGATAGATAACGGATCGTGTTACGGGAGTGCAGCTCCGGGGAGTTGGGATGTATGGGAAGGGTAAGCGTAGCTTCCTCGGGTCGGACACCGGCAACGCTCCAGAGCTCAGGTGCTGAGGTTGAGTTATTTCTCTCAGGTGACAAAACAGAAGAAGCCCTAAATCAAATGGGCCCCTTTTTTATGTTGTATTATTGTCATAATCACTGAGGGAGCGTGTGGTGTATGTGTGTGTGGGTTTATGTTATATTTCATCATCTTTTCATAGTTGAGTTCTTTAATGAGCCCAAAGTATGCCAGAATAAGACGTTCCTGTCCTAAACTGTGTAGTAAATGTGTTCCTCCTCAGTGTAGTGTGGTTTTGTGTATGTCGGTTGTGTACAGACCAAATAGTAACCTTCTCAGGTGTATGACTTTAATAATGAGGCTAAAATAGTCAGCCACTGAGATTTTCGGTAACTTTCTCAATAATCAGTGGAATAACAGATATATTATTCATCGTCAATTGCCAGGGGAAATCCTTTGGAGGCAGAAATACCCAGAGACACGTTCCGTTTTTTGTCTTCATTTTAGTGGTGAAAAAAAACAACATAAAAACGCTTGATTTGGTTTGTGGAGCAAAAAAAAAAAAAAAAAAAAGTTCTCGCACAACATCTGCTTTCCCAGAGTTACCTGAGGCCGCGACTGTTTCAGGAAACAATTACTTCCCGCCGATAATTAACATGAGATTCCCATGGAACATTAAGTCGCTCGGCAACGGACCTCATTAACAGTGAGTTGTGTTGTAGTGTCACTCTCGGCTCCAAATGTGCGAGGGTGTTAGAATCCTTCGCTGTAGAGGGCCTCGACCACTTTGGTTTATTAAAATGAGATACACAAGACATTTATTTAGTCTTATATGGCTCAATTAAACATTTGTTTAACTTCTGCTTCGAAGACTAAAATATTATTTACATATATATACACAATATTATATATATTTCGAGTGTTTTATTTGATTCCAACTAATATTTTTGGACTAAACTGAGACAGTAATGTGTTTTATTGCAGTAAAAATGTCAAAAAAAAAAAAAAAAAAGTGAGAGAGGGACTTTTTAATACTCAACGTGTCTTCATGTTAAACTTTCACACTTATCAGAGATTTATCCGAGACTGTTTCAAAAAAGTTGGGGATTTATCTGAAAGGTTGGAACAGGCGTGTGGCGTGTTGACGGCTCAGGTCACCCGGGGTCAGAGTGGAGAGTCCAGACATGAAGTCCACGGATATAAATTCTCCATCACAGCCGTCCCGTTATCTCTGAAGCCGAAACGTTTAGACTCTCAGGTGTTGTAAATCTCGCTCCTTGGCTCCTCGACAAGCCAGACACCGGGATTACAATTCCACATCCATCGCTCACACCAAAGCTCCTAATTCCCCGCTACACAAAGCAGAAACAACCCTGCCCCCTCGCAAGTCTTCCAAAAAAAAAAAAAAAAAAAGGGATGAAAGTAAGAAAAAAAAAAGTACTCAAAAAAGTATTTTGTAAAGCAGCCAACAGCCTGCAGTGACTTTGCAGAAGCTTTGATGAATAGAAGCTGCAGTGGCACAGATCCACGTGCCGCCCCGATGGGCCTATTAACACTGTGCTAATTACCAGCGGTTAGGCCCCTCCCCCTCACACACACACACCTGATCATACATTACGCCATGATAACACAGGGGAGGACGCACAAATGCTTTTAAATCACAGCTCTGGGTATTTGTTCAGTGGAGCTGAATTGTCTATGATTCCCTGCTCTATAAGATTTAAATGGAAACATTTCCCCTATTTATCATTATGTTTATTTATTGGAAGATTTCTGAGTAACTGTCTTTGTTGAAACCCTCCATCAACGCCAACCTTCTCTCATTCGCAGTTTTTCTTTTTTAGTCATGTCGCTTGAGTCCTGAGACATGAGCATGACCATAAATAAACGTGGTGGTGTGTGGAAGGCGCAAAAGCTAGCGATGGTCACATTGTATTGGCACGTAGAATGTTCAATACATTCCTGGGTTTCAGCGGCAAGTCTTTCTTATTTTTTCTCTCATACTTGACTTGTGTGGAGCAGATTCCTTTTCGAGCTCTGCACTGATTTATCGACGCACTCCTATGACCTTGTTAGACTCACAATCAACAGTTTCAATGAAATAAAAAAACATTTTTTGGACAAATGACAAATCCAGTTCAAGTTTTCCTAAAGAGGAATTTTACTGGAACATTCTCTCATTCATAGAGCTCCCACAAAGCATATTTCCCGCGTTTGACAATCTATGACGATGCATATGCTCCAAGTGCTCCACCGGCTCCACTTGGCCTGATTTAAGAGGAACTAATGGATTCGTGGTGACAAAGACAAAACAGACGGTCCTTTGTGTTTCCAGAGGTACAGACGCACACAAATGTTGTCAAGTCTGTTCTCCGCCTTCCTCTCACTCCACACAGATGGTAACTTTTGGGCCGAGCCGGCCAAATTTTACACATATCCAATGCCAATACTTGTTTTTTATTCATGTTGTAGACATCACTTTTTAAACCATCCGACGCCCACACGAGGAACACGCCACATGTGCTCACAATTCATTTTCAAACACAACATTAAAGAGAAACAAAACGATCCAGATCTCACATATAATTGATATTGTTATTATTATTATTATTATTATTATTATTATTATTATTATTATTATTATTATTATTATTATTATTATTATTATTTTTATTATTATTATTACTATTATTATTATCCGTATTATATTATTATTATTATTATTATTATTATTATTATTATTATTATTATTATTATTATTATTATTATTATTATTATTATTATTATTATTATTATTATTATTATTATTATTATTATTATTATTATTATTATTATTATTATTATTATTATTATTATTATCAGTGCTAACTCACAGTGGGAATTATTGTGTTTTTATATTGTATTATAAGGACAACGCAAAAGTACTTTGAGATAATGTCGGTTGAGATCTAAGTCGATATAAAAATATGAAAAAAAAAATCTGTGAGTGAATAGAATCTAACCAGAGAGAACAGAAAATGACTTTCATACTCTGGGTCAAAAAAAGACAAACTGACTGATTTATGCACATAAGCTGTGAGAGCTTCATTTCTGCAGCACATCAGCGGATGCACACAACACACACACACACACACGTGCACGCGCGCACACACACACACACACGCGTCCAGATGAGCTGGATTTTTCTTTTTTTTTTGAACGGAGAAGGTAGCAGAGGAGGTTGCTAGGAAACCATTGTTGAATTGTTGCTTGGCGATTGTGTGTTGGCGCGGGCCGCGCCGCCTCCAGGTACGGCTGGGATTTGAGATTTCACCGGTGAGGTGTGAGCGGCTGAGGAGATAAGGCCAGAGAAACCGGCGCTTAGTGCGGAGGATCAGGCTGAAGGGAGAAAAAAAACGGATCCTATTCTGCCCGTCCACGTGTGTGTGTGTGTGTGTGTGTGTGTGTCTCCGCTTCTTTCAGCTTCGTGTGAATGTCTGCAGTCACTCCAGCCCAGATAGCTTCCCTTCCTTCACTAAAGCCCAGGAAATAATTAGACAAAGCTCCGGGGATTCTGGGAAAGTGTAAAGAATAAATGGTGGATTTTCTTTTTCTTTTTCTTTTTTGGATCAGGTCGTGGAGGTGAATAATGTTTGACAAGACGCACAAACACACACACACACACACACACATATAAACAAAGGCGCGCTTTACTCAGACATGGAGTTTATGACGCCTTCAGAGGCTGATTATTTTAGCCTTAGAAAAAAGTCGTTGACATGAACTTTAACTCCTAAATAATGCAACAGAAGCCTTCGGAAAGTCTCCGGAGAAGAAGGAAAGAGGAAGTAAAGCCTCTTCGAGTTGTTTGTGTTTGTTTGGAGTGAAACTCCACAGGACCCACACAATGTGAACACCTCACAAAGAACAGGTGAATTAAACCGTGAAATAAATGAAAATGAAGTGATGTGGTTATATTAATCGGGGGCTTCGCTCATATGTGACGCGATGGTATGAAGCTGACTATAGTATGAAGCTTTATACGATGAATACACTGTTAAAATGAAGACCGTGTGTATGTGTGTGTGTGTGTGGCCCTAAGGCCCTAGATTAATGAACACGCGTGTGTCCTGCCGCCTTGTTCATACGTTATAAACCTGCAACAGACCAATCAATCAATCCTGTGAGCTGACTATATAAATCACTGCCGACCTCTGTACGGCTTTAACCACTGGATGTTCTTCATAATAAAGTGTGTAGCTGTTAAATATACCGATTTTTTTTGACTGACATTTGCTGAAATAATTCACTTTGATGATTATTGATAAAATCCCAGTGCTGTCGATCTGCAGCTCACCAGTTGGGCTGTGTAACGTATAAATAACTTAGAGACACTCAAGAGTGAAAGGCTGTGATTTCAGGAACACAACACACGGAGGTTCCTGGTTGTTGGTTAATGAATTGTGTTTTGTTTTTTTTTTGCACGTCACTTGATGAATATTCAGTTTCACGATGGGATGAGTGGGTATTGGTAAAAAAAAAAACGAAAAAAACACCACCCACATCAACCTGTTAGCTTCAGTATCCAATAATAATCCACCAGCCAAATAATTCTGCAAAAAAATACGTAAATAATAATTATTTTTGGTAAATGTGAAATCTGTGGGTATAGAGATGAACGTGGTGCATTGTTGTTAAGATGTTGTTTGATAAAAGACAGTTGATGTATTTTAAAATGACTCCAAACCAGAGTAAAGTCACTCAAGTTTTATAGTTTGTGAAAAGTTTGGGGATTTTCACAGAAATGAGATAGTCTTTCTTTTTTTTTTCTTTTTTTTAAGTTAGAAATTTCTAACATTTTAAATTTAGCAGAGTCCATGATATACAGCAGAGCTAGTCAAGACCAACTCACAGGTGGGGATTTATGGGATCCAGAATGGAACAGACACACTGTTTTAATGCTATTTTTAATATTTCTCCAAAGACTAATAATCCAATTTCCTCTGGCTATATTTGATATTTCAGCTGTAAATCAGGTTTTCCAGGGCAAAATGAAAAGGTCAAAAGTGGACACGGAGCATCTTTCTATATTCAGACACGTCTTCCAACAAAAAAAAAAAAAAAACTGCACGCACAAAGCCCCGCTGTGACATTAAAAGTGCTTTAATTATATTGTGACTTCATAGGGCAACTGTTCTCTTCCTAATGGGAAATATTGACTTCAGCCATAACCAGGTTATTAAATTAACATCAAGTTCCCCCTGCTAATTACATGAATATAGATCATGTGAGTGAAGGGGGTCATGGGTAACTTCAGTGCATCACCATGACATAAAGGTCACAGTCATTGCAGAGCATGAATATGACGCTTTAATCATGTCACATTTAAAATAATGTGATTTTTGCATTTGTGCGTGGAACCGCTGCGGCACATTTACAGATTTGGATGTGAAAACAACTGTGTGCCCACATCAAGATGCAGACTCTGTAAGACACACGCACACACGTGCGCACACTCAGCGTTTGGCACAACACAATATCCCATTTCATGGCTTGGCTGGGAAAAGCCTCTGAATGAGGCAACGTGTGAAAACTCCTCACAGGCGTGTCTGCTCGGGCCTGTACTCCGAAATGTTTAACACTCCGAGCGACAATGGAAATTGGACACGAAGGCGCGCGCGTGTGTGGGTGTGTGTGTGGGTGTGTGTGTGTGTGTGTGTGTGTGAACAGCAGGGTATTTACATACCAAAGGCAATGGACTGTGGCAGTAAACAGTTGCTTCCTCCTCTGAGGTAAAAAAATAAATAATAATAAATAAACCTTCACCCATTCTAAGCCCCGCCCCTTTTGTTGGCTTGGAGGCCCCGAGTGTAATCTGTCCACCGCGGGACGTCCAGCACACTATCTGCACATGTGGAGCCACAAATGACCAATTTCACGTCTTCACTCATTTCTTTTTTTTCTTTTCCGTCCCCATTTTTGGCCTCCGCGTTCTTTTTCCCAATTTCCTCTCTGATTCCTCAGCTTCTCCTCCTCCGTCTGCCCGTCCTCCTCTTTTATTCATTCTGGAACTCATTTTGATCTCATTGCCTCTGTGGTTTCTCGCACGCCGCCTGTTGTCCCGTCGGTGGCGGAGGTCCATCTGCGGCCCATTAGTCCCGGAGACGAGGTGAGACCGCGTGGCGAAGACCTCTGTCGGCGGCCATTACGGGGACAGAGCGATGCAAACGGCTTCTGAGAAGAAAAAAGGGGCCGCATGGGAGATACAGCACTTAGGAGGCGCAGAGGTACGTGGGCATTTATCTGACTTGATGCAAAAAAAAAAAAATCATAATAATCTGGTATTGGACAGGCAGTGTTGTCCACCTCAGAAAAGATGGAGATTCAGCTGGAGGAATCCTTGCTCAGGTGACCCTCATTAAAGATCTACATCCTCTTTCTAGACGGTAATAAATAAAACCTCCTCCAACAACCTGAAGCTTAGGTCTCCCGCATTGGCTTTTCTATTAGTTTCCTTTAGTTAGTTAAGGTTTTTTTTTTTTTCCTCCTACCAGACGCCCATGTGCATGCTGATTATTTCTTAGACTAAAACAACTTAAAAAAATCAATAAACTCTTTAATAAGTGGACTGGAAAGCTTGTGTCCACATCTAAAGTTGTGAAACACAATGGGTTCAGATCCGACACAAGACCTGATCACATCCCATTACACGCATTGATTGTTATCCTTTTTCATCTTCAAGCAGTATGTCGTCCACTTCGACCCAAACAAAGACGACGTGCGGTGATTAGTTGTGAAATTCGAAAAACCAAGCTTGAAGGAAGATATTCGTCCTTTCGTTTTTTTTCCCGCCTCGAGTCCGTCCACCGTGTCCTGAGCTGTGATGGAATCAGAAAAAAAAAAATCAGGAAAAGATTCAGATTAGATATTGATTCTCCAGGCCAGAAGCCATATTTTGTATTAAAGCTACTGTTATTCTGAGCTGATATTCACCACCCTGAGACGCAGCCATTCTTTAAACCACAAATAAGATTAGGATTGGGAAACGGCGCTGGAATACTCCTGAGGCTGCATTCTGTAAAAAAAAATACTAATATGTGTGGGATGAAACACACGATGCTGAGGCCTCTGTTCTATTGTAATCAATTGTTATTATTACCTTCTCTTTCAGGAGCATGAATGTGCTCAGTTGAGGACATGACGACCACTTTGCATTCAGTTTGACCCTGAAATGAACACGGAACCTGTTTATCTATTCTTATGAATATGGATAAAATGGGTGAACAATTCTGCCGTATGATATAATAAGGCAGGTCAAACTAGAATTTGTATTAAATGCTAACCAAAAGGTTTATTCAAATGTCAAATCTTAGCAGTTTCTGTGAAGTGTGTTTAACCCACTGGTAAGAGTTGTGTTATTTTATATAGCACATGTAAAAAAATATATATATATATATATATTTGACTACTTGCAACCCAGTTTGCAAATGTGCTTTTGTACATCCTTGATGCACTTTGTCAAAAAAATCACTTTTTCTTTTAACACTGAATATAAAAGAGAGACAGAAACAATTTACTACACATCATTACAGACAGATGTGGATTCAAGTTCCAATTTTGTCTTGATTTAAAACACTGGGCTAAATATATATAAATCACTCAATACCAGTAAAAGCTAAAGTCAAATCTTATGTGTTCTCTGTGGTTCTGACGTGGATCATGAACAAGAGAACGTGACTCAAAAGGAGACAGGACTATTTATACCTGAGGTGAGTGAACACAGGTGGAAACAATCAGGGGGCGGAGCTAATGATGACGAGGGGACAGGAAGTAAAGCTCACTGCAGTGAGACACAAAGTACAAAATAAAACGGGACAAATACTAAACATGAAATATATAACTTACAATTTATAACAAATTACACAAAATAAACAGACATGGCATACATACAGAAAAGGACATTTAAATAAATCCTACACAACTGGTGTCACGCGACACTGAGCAGGTATTTTTTTTTTCTTCTGCTGCTTTCAAACAGGTGGCAGCAGCTGGAAACATCTGCTCATCTGAGGCAGCATTTCCAAAAAAACAACATGTCCTGGATTAGTGTCGCCCCGGCTCGAGATGATAACGTCTGCCCGTCTGTCCGGCCAATTTATTTTATTTATTTTTCAGAGTTATGGCCCTGCCTCTCAGACCAGAGGATAAATAAGGGGGAGGACGCGTGATGGTTTAACTAGAATTTCTGGAAATACTAGAAAGCAGTTTTGGCTAAAACCAGCTCAAGTGCATCAACAACATTGCTTAAAATAGTGTTTTAGTTCATTGTTAATTCATATATAAAATAATCATTACCATAACCGATGCAACTTTAAAATTAGACATTTCCAGATAAGTAAATGTTTATATGTCCATTTCACCATCAGTCCTGTAACATGGCAGCACCATGCGGTCTTGCTTTTTTTGCATTTATATATATATATATATATATATACAACGACGGGAGGCGGGCAGGTCGGCCATCTTTATCTTGATTTTTTTTTTTCTCGTCGCTATTGGAGAATGTAATTCCCGTTTCACCAGTTTCATGGAGTGTTTTTAAAATCTGCGCGGCAGACAAAGCTGTTTATTATGTGGCCGTCGTATCTCGCCTCTCACTTTGTGTGAGTGTCCACTTACCGAGGCGGGCGCTGCCATATGTCCAGTAGCCGTGGCATTTTATCAGCCTGCTCAGTATGCGAAGCAACAACAACGCAGCCTTGTGCATCCCATAATTCACCTGGCTTTGCTTTTAGAGAGCCAGGGAAACACATCCATTTACAGACTAAAAGGCAGTGGCTGCATTTCCATTTAGATTTATGGCTCATTCTCATTGATCAACATAGTTTACTACTACACTCTGGAAAATAGAGGCGGGCGAGGAGGAAGCTAAATAAAAAAAAAATTAAAGAAATGAAAAAAAGTTAGACGTGGTGGGATTTGCAGAAAAGAAGGAAGTGAAAAAGGTTTTTAACCGCAGCAGCTGATTGGTCGAATGAACGAGGCGTCGTAAAGATGAACGGTTGCCATGATGGTGATTTACGCCGTGTCCCTCACAAAAAAACAAAACCAGGCGCCATTATGGGTTTTACCTCCACGCCGGAGGGGTTTGTAAATCTAAAAAAAAGAACGTTCAATGTTGAACGACCAGCAGTAAAAGTTCTCGCAGGTGAACGAGGTAAAAAAAACAAGATGGAGACAAGGTTCAGCGAATGTCCCTCATGTCTGGAGTCCCTTCTTCCAGATCAATGTCTTTTATCAATCCATCACTCCTCTCAGCTTTGGACGACAGGTGAACGTGTCTTTTTTTTTTCAGTAAAGTGGAACTCTTCAGAATCCTGAATTCAGGCCCAGTTCGGTTAAGATAAATGACAGCAATGAAAATGTAGGCAGGTCCACAGATTGGTTTTTACTGGCAGCCTTGATGGTTTCCTGTCACATAATCTGTCCCAGTATGACGCTGCTGATTCAACGTTAGGATATTCTGCAGAGGTTGTAGTTTAAGATGTTGTGGAGCAGAGATTTGTTCCTGTTAGCCCATGCTCACATGTAACAATTCATACAAATAATGAATTGCAAATAATGATTGTTGCAGGAGCTGAGTCATGGCAGGATATTATATTCCGAATTAAACATTTCATCATATCATTATTTGAGACTTCTCATACAATTACCCATATTCTACAAAATAATCCTGGATTTGATCCTATTTGTCATGATAACACATTTTTTATTTATTATTTTTTTATTTTCTGTCATTTCATTGTCTTTGTGGAAGTTTCATCACTTCCTGGTCCTGTGTTTAAAAAAAAAAAAAAAAAAAAATCTTGTAAGTGCATCAGTGGCCGAAGCTCTCGGCCAGATCCGGTAAACGGACGTCAAAGATGATGTTGGCTATGTCGCAAAAGCCAAAAAAAAAAATATATTCTTTAAGTGCGAAACTTGAGCATAACTCAGCGTACTCCCATCAATCTCAGAGCCATATTTATATATCTCGCACTGGAAAATGATGGCGGGTTGAGAGTGGAGCCACGGCGTGGAGGGAGTTATGTAAAGTTAAAAGCCTGCAATACCATGAATGATGTAACAGGTTACAAGTGTCTTCCATTTTGTCATTAAATCTTCCGAACCTTCCTCGCCGTCTCCTGCTCTTTGACTCTGGGAGCTGTAAATATGAAGGCAGAACGGATCCAAAGTTTGAATCAAGAATTAAAACAAATGAATCACAGAAACGTCAAATATTTCTTCATTGTTTAAATTGTTCATCATCGCCGTGAAACATAAAAAGAAAATGGGGCTAAATAAAAAATAAAAAGATCTATATTCTTAAAGATGTAATATAATAAGAATATAGATATATAGAATTCAAACAAGATTAAAGACAATGTTAGTCCAAGCTAGATCGATTTGCAGAGTCTGGGCTAAATGTGGTTCTTTATTTGAAATAAATATTCTGAAAAGATAAATTCTATAAATATTATCTCTGACCCTCAGATTGTGGTCCAGAGAGTCCTCCTCTCTGGTTCTAGGATCACTTCCTGGGTCTGAGTTGTTCTGGGCTCACGTCCATGTCGGTGCATTACTGTTCATCGGACCCTCACTTAAATTAATGCACCCTCTCGCTCGCTTGCTCGCTCGCTCTCTCTCTCTCTCTCTCTCCATTCGATCCCTGAGTGCAGTCATTTGATTTCACATCATTTCACCCTTAGCTCGGTTCACTATTTATACGAGTCATTTTCAGAAAAAAAGAACATCTACTACTCTAGCTACTCATTTATTCGGACTAAAATAAAAGACAAAATGATGATTGGCCACTGTCCAGCCTCTCGCTTTAACCCAAGAACTTTCTTAAAATATGGATATTGTGAAATGCATTTTTTTTCAAAAATGCAAATTTTGCACGGCTATGTGTTTCCTCTTTTAAAGCACAACAAAGCCTTGTGAGAGCCACTCGTGGCACACGTGTTGCTAAATTTAGATCCACTTCAATCTGAGCTTTGGCTTGCAATAAAAAAAAAAAAAAAATGATGGCCATTAAATGTCTACAAAACCATGAACCTGAGAATTGGAATAAATCACTTGTCTGAGACAGAACTATCGGCGTCTTTGATGTCTGTGGTTTTTGTTGGCTGGCGTTTCCATATCACCACCGTCTTCACCTCCCTCTCCTTTTCTATTTCTTTCTACCCCTTTCATGAATAATCTATATGAACTCTGAGCGGAGGCCTGCAGGCTCCAGGTCTGCTCGTGTCCTTGGAGGAAAAAAAACCAAAAAAAAACAGTCGCAGATTTGGCAACAGGCAAACACCAGCTCCATCAAAGTTTGCGCCGTTGATCCTGTTAAGAATGGCTGCAGGCCATGAAAGGCTGAGTGTGTGTGTGTGCGAGCGCGTGCGGGTGTGTGTTTTTACACAAGTATGTGACTTAGTGGGTAGGATTTGACAGACGAGGCTGACATCTGATATTTTTGGACTCGTTCTGCCGGAAGAAAAACTTTAACCAATCAAACACATCAACAAACTGTGTCAGGTCTGACAGCGTTCCTGGAATCGAATAAAATTGGACTCTTTTTTTTTTTTTGCTAAATCCACATACACACAGATTGAGCCGTCACATGGGCAAAATAAACTTAGGGCTGTATAAATATAGTTTTTCTTCATTTGACTTCATTTGAAGTACAAACTTTGAATTACAACCTTTTGCATCCATTATTTGGGCGCTCAATGTTTTCAGTGGAATATTGACCTGATAAAACTCTCACTTTAAGGACAAGACATTATTTAGTAGAGCGGGTGGAAATAAAATGAGTTTTAGAATGTGTGTCGTGGAATTCAAAGATCCATTTCAGGTGTGTGAGTCTTCGTCTCAGTGCATGGCAATCAGCGGCCTTGAGCATCCTGTAGTATCTTATTTTTTTTTCACAAATCAGAACTTAATGCAGTGAAATGTCTAAGGAGTCCAACCAAGACCACCTGAGAAGAGAGTTTGAAGAGTATTGAAAGCAGAATTTAGCAAAATATGTCACAAAAAAAAAAGAAAAAAACAGTCCTGTCAGATTCAATCACGCTAATAAGAGAACGTGCCAAAGGTGACGGCAGGAGTCTGACACGGGAAAAAAACTCTGCTTTCGGAGGAACTTGTTCTTACTGTGCTATTCTTAAATGAGAGAAAAAAGTCTCTATCAATCTATCTATATCGATATATATTTTCAGTTAAAGAGGTTCCTCGGAGATGGATGGCTACCTGGTGGTTCCGACCCTGAGCACAATGCCGTCTTAAGCCAAACAAATCACCTCCGTCTAATTATCTCTGTCTGTCTGTCGCTGATTCCGCTCCGCACAGCAGACGCTGTTCGTGAACACACTCTGGGGGCTGTTTGTCTAATTACAACACACACAAAGACACACACACACAGACTGTCCACCCGCCCACCCTCCAGCCAACTTTGTGCAAACACACCCACTTGTAAAGCAGCTTTCAGGCCAATTCCCCACATGCTGCTTTCCAGAACGTTATATGACAAAAAATAAAAAATCCCAAAAAATCACACTCGCTCGACTTAATGTCGTCGGCCACCGTAGACGCTGTAGGTCAAGATCATCAGTGAACATCGTTCGGTTGTCGGTTGTCGCGCTGTTTGTAAAGAGACATGCCCCCGGTGGACAGACACACAAACGCATGTGGAGCCAGTAAATATATTTATTTATATAAAACTGTTGCATGCTAAGAGATGAATAATAAACTGCCATTTCAATTAAGGTGCATTTAAAACCACAAGAACGGATCCATTAAAACGAATTAAAGCCATAAGTAAGTCACATTTCACGGTTATAGAGGGTACGTCCTTCCGTTTAAGCTCCAGAAAGAAGCCAGTGAGTGGAGAGAGTTGAGTTGAGGTGTTTTTTTTGTTTTGTTGTTTTTTTCCAAAAAGACTAATTGGATAAATGCGAATTGCTGCTTCTCGGCCACGCTGCTGTTCAATAAGCATCGATGAAGCTCAACCACTCCCGCAGCTGTTTCACATTAAAATCCTCCAGTTGCAGGACGGATTCTAATGTGATAAGAGAGCCTGAAGGTTAATACAGGAACTGAACACCAGAGTGGAAACAACGAGAAAAAAAAATCCCTGATGATAATCCGTATTTGTGTTATAGAGGAGAATGTGTTAGAATAAGCTTCGTGATCAGTGTAAGACAATCGTTCACTTCTTAATTCGACAGATAAACATGGAAAAAAAAGCGCTTAGTTTGCAGAAAAGAAAAGTCTTTTTCCCGAATTCAAGTCGTTCAAAATTAAACGAGGCTAATGCTAATGCACGGCGCCCCCCCATGAAAATCCACAAGTTCCACTTTTAAAATCATCGAGTCCACACCACGGCCACTTGGATGAATAATAAACACCCTTCTGAACGTGAATCACCTTCTCGTTCCGGACCGACTCTGGACACTTTCCGTCTATCTGTCACTCTCTGGGAGGAACGTAAATATGAATCAAGCCCGGAGCGTGGGCGTCCATAGAAATGCACCGCGCAACTGATTTCGGCTCACAATGGAAAATCACGTCTCCTCCCGGCAGGCCGAGGGGGGCGCTCGGAGAGTCGGAGTGGCCGGCTGGCACCGGGGGGGGGGCGGCTGGGATTTGCGTATCGTTTTTTCTTGGCCCCTAGCTTAAGAGGTCCGGGCCTGAGTTACACTTATCTTAACTTACATGTCTGTAAATGTTATCCATCATTAGATCGCACCGCAAATGCACATTGTGACATAAAGTAGTGTTGAACACAATCAAGGTCGCATGTGTTTATGCAAATTCCGAGAGGAGGGCTGATATGGATCTATAGAGATAAAACTAATGGTAAATGATTCCCCCCCGCCCCCCCCCAAGTCCTTCCAAAGTAGCCGAGAAATCTGAGACCTTCACTGGCCGTTGTTACCATGGCAACAAAAGCCCACTGGAGGGTCCTGCAGGTGGTGTCTGAGCGTCCTTAAATATGGACTTTCTCCTGACCCTCGTTTGACAAATTTTGATGGATTTGTTTGAACGCCTCGCCCCCACGTTGACATCGTTCATGAACTCAAAGTGAACTGAGTCCCTGAACGCCTCATCCAGCACGTTCCACAGGTCAGGTTGAACCACTCTTTTATTTTTTTTTATATATTTCTTTTATTACCGCCTTCCTGTCTGTAACCTGCTAAATCGATGTTTGCATGAAGTTGTGACTCCTCCGAGGTGAGGAGGAGAATCTGTAGAGTTGGGATCAAAATCCCGTTTTCTTCGCCATTTTTTGGGGTGGAAAAAATGGAGGTGTGACAGGCGAGAATAAAGATCATCTCTGCCCACGTATAAACAGTCATTCAGGCATAATTAAAATCTAAAAATATTGGCTCTGACAAAAACACTAGCTTTAGATGTGACTTTACAAAAGGCTGCATGCAGAAGAGGCCTGGATTTCAAAATAATTAAAAGTTGGAGCAGACACTAACTAGTTCTTCTAATATTCCTGTGGGAAAATGTGCTCAGTGTATTTATATATATTTATCACACAAATGAATGCCACAGAGGTATAATTACCAGCAGCAACAAAAAGACCTGAGTAATGTATGAATTTTCTCTCCCCTAATTTTCTGTACGCTCAATATTTATATATACATAGCTATATATATATACTGTATATCCTCTATATATATTTATATAGTCCTCCACATAGGAACCCATATGTTTTCAAAAATGCTGAAATAATAATAATAATTAGCGAAAACAGCCAGATTTATCACATCTTCTTAAGAGTGTGAATATATTTTCAGAATGAGTTCTTCTGTGGCTCTATTTAGCGCATTAATATTTCTTTTGGTGTGTGTTTTTTTTTTTTGGGGGGGGACTATAAAACGAGCCACGCCTCGTTAAACTAACCGTTTTGAGAAATGTTCTGTGGATTTGTGCTGAGCTCAGCCCTTGCTTTAATTGCTGTAAAGCCAACTATAAAAAACCCACGGAGGACGACCGGCTGTGATTTTATTTTTCTTCTATAAACAGCTGTGTGTTTTTTTGTTTTTTTTTCGCATCCTGGTGCTTTCATTGTTTCTTTTTTTTTTTTCTTCTTCTTTCTGTGAACCGCGTTCACGGAGACTGGATCTGGGCCACTTTCAGTCACAGCCCAGCCACTCGGCTCCTTCACTGTCACTCTCTCTCTCTCTCTCGCTCGTCCGTCCCACCCACCTTTCTCATGTCTCCTCGCTTTCATCTCTCTCGCTCTCTCTCTCTCTCTCTCTGTTCCCTCCTCCTCCTCCACATCCCTCCCTTTGCGGCCTCTCCTTTTTATCATGCATCAACTGCTGCATCTGATGAGAACATCAGTCAAGGCCCGGCTAATGAAGTCCCTCTCCTTCGCCATTAGAGTGAAACAACTAATCTCTCTCCCTCGGCCTCCCTCGCTCGCCCGCTCGCACACTCTCTCATCCACCCAAACCATTTTCTCTCTCTCCCCACTCACCTCCTCTCTAATCCATCCACTTCGCTCATTCCTTCCCTTGTTCCTCCTCCTCCTCCTCCTCCTCCTCTTCCTCCTCAGTGATACTCTCTCTGTCTCTCCAACCTTGCAGAGATGAATATGACGAAGGAGGAACGAGGTCGAGGAAAAGCATTTGTAGGATCGCATGGAGAGAGAGAGAGAAGAGAGGAGGGGGTGGAGGGGTTGTGCCACGTCATAGGAGTACATCATTAAAACATCTAAATGAAGGCAGGTTTTTGTTTTTGAAACTCTTTGTGGATCAAAACTGTGTAAACCGTCTGTGGCTGATATTAGCGCAGTCGGTGATTAACACAATCATTCCTCTATAATGAATACCAATGTATAATTACAGGTTATTTGTTTTTAGGCTCATGCAAGCTCATCTGTTAGACAAATACAAATAATTACACATTTTATGATCATTATTGTTTTGTTTTTTTTTCTCAAAAACAAGGACAAAACTCCAGCGAGTGAATTCCTCCCCAGGTTTTCAGACCGCATTTGTTAAACGGGATGAATTTAAACCACCTTTCAAGCACTTCCTGTTTGTACTGTGGCCTTAAACATCTCAGCAGGAGAAATGTGAGCCACCACCTGAAGTTAGTTTGGATTGACGCGATTTGCTTTATCCACCGAGATGCTGTGACTAATAGGAGCCGGACCGAATCAGCTTCCACATCCCAGTCACATCTGTGCCTGCAGAAAGTTTTGGAGCACTATGACCTTTAATTAAAGAGTTTTAAATAATAAATGGAGATTTTTTATTCTGCAGCGTTAGACAACAGTCTGTGTGTCTCCACACTCGGTTCAGTTTGTACTCTGAGTGACTTGCACAGATTCTTTTTTGACCTTCGTTAGCATAAATTGAAACGGGCCTGTTTGTCCATTATCTACCATCATGATCATTAACATGTGAGAACAATCAAACACAATAATAATAATAATAATAACAACAGATGGTGAAAGGTGTTTGCGCTGCATGCTGATGTATGTACAGAGTGCAGCCAGCCGAGAAGCCAGTCGCAGGATGGGGATGTGGGCCCCCCCCCCCACTCCTCCTGCATCCATCTATAACATCTCCGCCCTGGTCCACCAAGACGTTTTTTAACGGAACACCGTCCTGTAATTCACATTTATGCAAAGCCCCAGCACATTAATGCCAGGATCACTTAGCTGAGTGCTACGGTTATGCTAATGTGCCATCTGAAACCTGACAGATTAATTACATTTTTTTAGCCCCCCCCCCTCCCTTTCCCCCAGAATGGCACGGCACACGCAAAGGGCAGACTCGTCCACTTAATGAATCTGTTTAAAATCCAATAACGATGTTTTTTTTTTGTTTTTTTTCAGAGCTCGTCGAGCGTCACTTTCACATCGGGACTTATTGGTGTAAATGACACGTCGGCTCCGCAGGTGTTTGGAAAGCACGGAGGTCAGGAGGAGGAGGAGGAGGAGCCAGCGCCATGCAATCACAGTCAGCGCGGCAGCGTGGATACAAGCTGAGCTTTATGGGCTGTTTTACTGATGTGTCTCTGTCACCTTGTGACTCCACAGTCGTCTCCGTGATTAAAAACACATAAAAGAGCCTCTGACTTATTCTTCTCGTTACGCTGTGTGCTTTAGTCCTGGTGAAGGCAACACTCTGTTTTGTGATATTCATTTAAAATACAGATCACATAGAGGTGACCTCTTCCTTAATCCCTCTTTGTATTCTACCATATAACTCCTTTACCCACCTCCGCCCAATAATAATACCAATGGTAATAATAATAAAGATAAGATAAGATAAATTGCAAAGATGATAAAGATGATTACATTATCGATCAATAATAATGATATTTAGGGCTCTATGTTGCAATCAGAGTAACTATTAGCTTCTCACCAGGGGCCAAAAATAAAAGGGAAATGATATGGTTTCTATTAATTATGGTCCGTTAAATAAACACCGATTAGATTATCTTCGACCTTTGTCTTTTTTGGACTGAATGTGGATCAAATAAAACAAACATTTTCAAACTTCAACTTAATTTGCTTCAAATGTACCTTCCTGGGCTGTAAATAACTCGATAAGAATCTGAAAAAAAGATCCTATGTGTTACATATACTTTTTGGATGGTTAAAAAAAAATAGAAGGATGCGTTTTTAAAATCATACTACAGTAGCCGGTTTAATTGAGGCAACATTGTGCAGAGGTTGTTTTTTGTGTGTGTGGTTTGAGTTTCTTGGTGTCCCAAACACCCAGATTACTCCGGAATGCAAATCCTCTCTTCATGTAGACACAGACACTTCCCCTCATCAGCACGCAGCAAACACGTTTAATAAAACCTCTGAATATTCCAGCAGGAGAAACAGGGACACACTGTTCAAAAAGGCTCCTGGTTGAGCATCTGCCAACGACCGTTGGCTGAAATAAAAAATAATAATCATCAAAAAGATAAACTGCTTCCTGGTGGACGCACGTCTTCAAGTAAACAACATCTGTGGCCCACCACCGGCCCGAGCAGGTGAGGCTGAGATTTAATTGGATTATTTTTTTTTTTTAATTCCACCGGCTCTACAAATGATCCTTTAGTGATCGTGCATCATGCGCAGACACGCCGGGATTAAGAGCCAGATTAGATCAGACTGTGTTTTTTGCATCCGGAGGATTACGAGGCTGCACAAGTGGCTCCAACACTTTCTTCACAGATGGAGATTCAGGAATTGACATACAACTGAGTTTCATGATGAGTCTATCGACTGTAACGTGTTCACTTCCTATTTAATTCATTCCGGCTGCGGTTATAGATTTTCACCATCGTCATCATCATCATCATCATGGTCCTTCATCCGTCTCAGCATCAACCACATTCAAACATCCCATATCATCTGTAATTAATAATGAATATCACGATCCAACTTCTGCAACGTTTGCACACGTCTTAACAATACATACATAATGACATTACATATAACATATGACATGTTTACATGCTCATTAAGGGATCGGGGGGCAAAAGCATAATGGAGAACCAAAGAAAAAAACAACCAAGGGCACCTTCCATCTTAGGGCCCTAGGTGTGACAGTTTCCCCCCTGTGTGACGCCCTTGCTGGGGGCTGAGTTGGGGGTCCTACAGTCCGAGGCCCTCAGGGACCTGAGAAGTTTACTTTATTTATCCCTGGGAGGAAACTTGTCCTTATCATTTGACCCATCACATATATATATATATATATACTGTCTCTTATACACATCTAGATGTGTATAAGAGAGTCCTAGACAAGGTCGAGGGCAAACTGAAACTAAAAATGTCTAAACATGGCGTCGGGGTGAGAGAGGTCGGGGGCGGAGCCTCGGGTCGCGAGCAGTAAATCTGTCACCAGCCTCCTTTAGTTTAAATAGATGTCAGCGAGGGCATTTCTTCTTCCACCCTGATGATAAACAAAAACATGTTGGGGGCGAAAAAAAAAGAAAAAATTTAAAAGGTCACATTAATGTGTTTCTGCTGGAAAGTTTTTGGAGAAAAGTGTCAGACTGTGTTGTTTTTTTTTTGCTTATAACCAGAGTGTAAAAAGTGTTTTTATCTCAAGAAAAAAATAAAGATTACAGCATAGCTTGAGATCAAGATGTGGAAATGTTTTTTGTTGACTTTTTAGTAGATTCAATTCAATTGTATTATTTTCTTAATACATAACATTAAGTTTTCGCGTAGAATTGCGAAAAACTGGGAAGTACTGGGTAATGTACATAATAGTCACACATACATAGATATAAATCACTGCCTGACGCAATATCGTACCATCACATCACACTAAACTCTTTTTTTTTTAAATCTTCCTGTAAACCTGATATTGCTGACTTTTAAAAGTAAAGTGTGTTGCGTTCAGGGACGTGTCACTCAGTAAAAAACTCTTGAGGATCATTCTGTGGACAGCGATGAGTTGAGGGACGCCTCTGGCATTTTGAATCTTGGATCGATTCTTCCTTCACCTGTGCATAATAGCTAGCTCACAATACCATGAAACCGCTGCCCTTCACCTAATGTTTTATTAACTCCGACATGATAATATCAAGAAGTGTAATATGTGGACATTTCAAAAATCAAAAGTGTCTTCTCCCTCCGCTGGAAGTTCCGTGGCCACCACTTGATAGAACACCTTGAATGAAACTGGCACAGTATTTTTATATTATATATATATATATATATATATATATATGTGTGCATATATGATATTTTATAATAGCTTCAAAAATGGCTGAAGGTCAGGACAGTCCCGTAAGTATTGGTAACTGTAATGAATGAAGAGGACTGGCCTGTGTTTGTGTGTGTGTGTGTTTAATTACCATATTATTAGACGTGTGAGTGTTTAACACTGAATAATTGCACAACAGGGACCTCAACATGAAAAAGAAAATATATTACTCTGCCACCTCACTGTCAAATGAACTCACTGAAGACGTTCTGCTATGACTACGGTATACAGTGAGCATAAACCTTAAATAACATGAAATTGGTCAAATTGTTTAACATAAAATGATAAAAATAAAATGAGTAAATCTACAGTTTTGTAGCAAAAACATGCAGTGCTGGTTTATACGATGAATAATAACAATGTGCTTGATATTGTATTCATTATTAGATTATATTATTATACACCCGACTCCACATATGTCCATTTTAGCAGCATTTTAAATCTGAAGGCACTATAGTTATAGACAGTGTTGTACATGGGATGTATATTCAGTCAATGCTGAGCAGGCGGCAGCAGTAAGTGATGGGTAAGTGATTTCTGAGGGAGGCTGAGGTAAACTTTATCGTCCCTGAGGGAGAATCTGTGGGCGCACTACTTCATTTCACACCACGCCAGACGGTTGATATATTTTCTTAAAAAAACAAAAAACAAAGATAAGAAGATTTTTTTTTCAAAAACCTCTTGAAAAACAGAAATGAGCCATTTGACGAGACGTGGACACAAAGGTTTAAGAAGCCGTCACTCCGCGTTAAGTGCTAAAGTGCCTGTTTATACAGAGCATTGTACATTAAGGTTTAGTGCAGCCGGCACACACAATGGCTCCCGGCCGTTTAGAGTTGCACTTTGGCAGCTCCACAGTCGCCAAGGCTCTGGCAGGATGCGGTGAGATGCCGTGATTTCTGGGTGGCCTTAAAATCACTTATTGACTATTATTCATGCAAACGGATGACTTCCTCTTCTTTTTTTCCCCCTCACCTATACATGGCATATATACAAACCCACACTTGAAGGTTGTGTCTTAAAAAACAGAACCACATAAAGCGTATAGGCAGAGAAGCGTTCACACAGGTGTGCCTCCGCGTCTCTAAAAAGCAAAGTGGGTGGCATCGTTTGAATGCCAAACTCCAAATCACAAGATACAATTGAACAGCTTTTTCCTATCTTCTCAAGGTCCTCGGAGATGAATGCTTTACATGGATTTAAAGGGGAATACAGTTGGTTATAGTTCCGCTTTGTATGGATGCTTAATGCATTCAAACTGTATCTTTGGGCACGTTTTCCACCTGCAAACACGACTCACTGCGCGTCACCGTGAACCAAAAAAACAAAAGACTGCATTTGAATATGATGGGAGCAATAAGTTGCTTGTCCCAAATGGCTTTTGTTGGAATACATTTGCATATTCCCCCCAGGGTAAAGGAATAAAGTCATAAAAAAATAATAATAACAATAAATTTGGGATATTTTTTCTCTCGGTGCTCTTGGCTCCAAAATATCTGGAGGGCAAAAACAATTCATAGTCCCCAGCAGAGGAATCCTCAAAAAAAAAAAAAAAAAAAACCCTGATTAAAAATGTTTATTCTCGGGGGGTTAAAACTGACAACAAATATTGGGCCAGTAGAATAAAACATAAATCTATTCTCAAAACATGTTGCCAAATCAGGGTCATTTCAGTGGAACCTGGTAAACCTGGGCAATTAGAATGGGTTCTCCTCTTCCAGAGCTCATTATAATATGAACATAGAGCAGCTGCAGGTTTTTAGCTCAGTCGGCCCATCAAACGCCTCAGTGACGGTGAGCTCTGTCCATCCAGCCCACATGAAATTAGAAGTCGGCCCAGGGAAATTTGAAAAGACAAATCAGCGCTCTCATGCTGTGCATCCGAGTGAGGAATTGCCCTTTGAGCATGCGAGGATTTCCAAAACTGGCTCGGAGACGCTCGGCTCAAAAACGAAATGGAAACTTTTCACTGTTACCATTGAATATCAAAAAAAACAAAAATGTTTTGCGGCTCTCGGGGAAGCTTTGATTCGGGAATGTTCAAAGTGTCTTGACATTGTTTCCTTCGTGGCTTTTTTCCCCCGCCCCTTCTGATTGTCTGATGCATTGTGGGTGTTTCCGGAGACAGTGCAGAGGTAGCAGAATAAAGGTTGCGGCGCGTTGTCGCAGTCACTCGGTGGTCGCCCAGATGATGTCCCAAATCTCCTGCGGGATTCCTGACTCGTCTCTGGCAACGTTTTGGGAATGTTGGTGTTCAGAGTCACTCATCAGTTCCAACCGCTCCCCCTCTCCTCCCTCGTCCTCTGCGTGAGGAGGCTTTTAGAAGCCATCTTTTTTTATCTGGGACCCTCGCCACGTTTTTTTAGGGGGGGAAAACATGCCGAGCCGTTTTCCTGCCAGAGCGTTCCTGAAACAGCACTCAGCTGGAAGGGAGCCACGCCGGGCTCCTGGAGGTGAGGCTCTGCCAGCTCCTACATTACTGAGACACTAATTCCGACTCAGTTAAGACCCTCAACCACATCCTCATGCCTCCTCAGTCCTCCTCTTCCCTCTATCTTTGCTCTGACTTCCCCCCTTCATCCTCATCCTCCTCCTTTTTTTTCCTTCTGCCTGTTTGGCCTCCTGTGAACTGTGAACAACTAAAGATTAGGTTAGAAATTCATTAGCCTGGTTGTTATCTGTCATTGGCGTGCGCGACACCATAACAACCCCCCAGAGGGTGGTGAGGGGGGGGGGGGGGGTGACAAAGAGAGAGAAAAATAAAGGGAGTAAATAAAGAGATGTTTTGCGATTTCAATATACTGTATATACACACCCAGGACCACATATCCCAGTATGCAGTATCCAGTATGTTATTGAGTGGCCATGTGCGTGCGTGCGTGCTTTTGATAGAGAGAGAGAGAGAGAGAGAGAGAGTGCATCGTCCACCAAACATATGTCACCGACATCGTGGAAGAAGAAGCCAGCGGCTATTCTTTATTTTTTTATTCTTTGTTATGGCTTCAACCAGAGCATCCAGTCTGATCCTCACTTGTTGTGACAGGTTGTTCGATAGCCTCTCGCGAAACGCACACAAACACACACAGAGACTCAGGGATATAAACAACAACCTGTGTGTGTGTGTGTGTGTGGCTGGGTTAGAATTAACCTGTTGTCTCTGTTAAGTGAGAGACAAGAAGATGCTGACGATACACAAACTCAGCTCCCTGGGCCCGATTGTGGTTCCAACAAAGACATGGTGTGTTGTGTTGTGTTGTGTAGTGTTGTGCGCCCCCCCCCCCAGCACGACACTAAGTCATCACACTTTGCCTCTGAAGTGGCTGGAAAGCAATAACTGCTCTAATGCAAATGTTGGAGCAGGAAAGCATTGAGCTGGAGAGAACACAATGAGCATTAATATTTCATGCGCCGACAGCAGCACATCATAAAGAACGCTGCAGTGCGCTCCACATCAAGCCATTCAAAAGGTTCTATTCCCCAATTATGTTATTTCTAGACGGTTGGTTCACGGTTTGTTGTCCTGCAGTTTAGAGGTAATTAATCATAGAAATATTCTGTTTGTTTGTTTATGCCTTTTTTTGTTTTACGCCACCGGTGCAATGGACTCCGAGGGGTTGTGAGCAAACTCTTAATTGGGCCGCGAGGAGAAGAGAAAAATTATAGATCTTTTTTTGGGGGGGAGCTTGAACTTCTGTGGCACTGATTTAAACGGAGTGCAGAGCTGTGATTCAGTTTCCTGGAGATTCAGCAGTCCAGTCTGTAAATGCAAAAGAAAGACTCACTTGAATAAAGTGAGTTCATTGAAAACAAATACTATTATATCATATAAAAATAATATAAAAAAAAAATATATATATGTATATAATTATAATTATGTTTGGAGTAGTCAAAGTAAAATCTGAACATATGTCACAGTAATAAACACAATGTCACTGGTTGTAGCAGAATCGTTTTTTATTTGTAAAAAAGATATTTAATGTATCGTGGTGATATTAATGCAAAGGTGTAGGTATGTACATTTTTGCCGCTAAAATTTGCAAAACTTTCAGGATTACACACCCTGGAAACACAAGCAACGCACTCACACACAAAGACACACACTGACTAAATACACCGGGAGAGAACGAGTCACGGGTGTGAGCGCAAAACACGGGTGGAACTAACGAGGGCACAACAGGAAGTAAAACTCACCAGAGACACACGAGAAGATTAACTGCAAAGTAAAACAGGAAACAGGAAGTACATCAACATACCAAATTATGCTTAAATCGGTGATTTCTAATATTTGCTCATATTCATATGCATGCATCGTTAACAACTGCATCCTACCTTTGTTCCGCTTCATGTATTCCAATAAATAAAGAGTTTTTTTAGAATGATTCTTTTTAAATCCCTGCAAACAATTTGTTATGAATAACAGCATATTTAGAATTAAACTGATGAACTAAAAAAAGGCAACAATCCTAAACAAAAAGTGATGCTGAACGAACATTTTTTTTTTGTGTCCTCCACAGAGTCACAATTCTTAAGAGTAGTATCTGTGTACACTGGTTTCGTGGGCTGGAATCATATAAACATATTGCTTGGCACCATTATTGTATACCATTTTTTTTCGAAATGGTTTCTTGGCACATACTCGTGTAAAGCAGAAAAAAACCAAAATGTGTCCTCAGAATAATGCAATAAAGCCTTTATCTTCAGCCTGTGTCCTCAGAAATAAATTAAAGCTTGAATAGGACCCAACTAGGGAGAAAAACTATGGACGACCAGCACAGGAATGATCAATTCTACCAATAATATAATAATATAACATTTGTAGGGACACTGTTCATATTATAGTGTGCGGAATGAACTCAAGTTCAGAGCTTTGTTTCCCTGGGACTCTGAAACATACAGAACGTGTGTGTCCGGAGCATCCGATCGGCCTCCTCTCTAATGGAACGTCTCCAGGACCTGGCTGAGGAGCTATGGTGTGCGATGTGAAGCCAGATAGCTGCAGATTTATAACTCTGATTAAAAAAGCTGGGACCAGTGTGGAAGATGCAGAAAAAAAAAACACTGGAAACCTTCCATGCATTTGGGACTCTGGATCAAACCGTCCCAGCAGCTCCCTGCCCGGCAACCAACCAAACCACAGATACCATCTCCACATTATCGGCTAAAGAAAAAAGAAAACATCTCTCATTTTCTGTGAAGACGCCGGAGCCGACAGGAAATGAAAAGAGTCCTGGCCTGGAAGACAAATAAAGTCAAGCAAGGGAGGAGGAGAAATGGACGGGAGCGAGGGGAATCCACTCTTCATCTCCCGGGGCAACGAGTCCACGGAGAGACAACTCTCTGTCTCCTTTCATGCGCCAATGTGAGTGTGTGTGTGTGTTTGTGAATCATAGCTGCTGGGTAAAATCTCAGCAGCGTCAAAAAAAAAAAAGAGATGTTTTTTTTTTATATATATATTCCTGTCCAACTCTCTCAAGTTGTAAATGTTGTCTTCCTTCTCAGGGCAAAAGATTAAAAAGCGAAAAAAAAAAAAAAAGCTTTTGAGCCAAACAAGGATGAAAGGATGAAAACGGAGGAGAAGGTAAAATATGCAACAACTTACATCCTGAGATTTACTGGTGGAGTGCCAGCAGAGATGTTCTGTGTTTACTGAGATTTAAAACTCTGCTCTTACTATCAATATAATTAAAGACGCTACTTAATCTTATTCAGGAGCCTTTGCAAATCTCCACAAGACCAACTTCTACTTTTTTTTTTTTTTAATCGATCATCCGTATGCAGTGATTCAGAAACTCCACTGTGTTGGTGTGTGTGTGTGTGTGTTGGTGGTGAAAACACCGGGTAAACAGTGTGTCAGTCAGCAGCTGCTCATCAATAACATTATTATGATTATGATTATTATTATTATTATTTCTCCCCAGGGTGGGAAAGTGAGACATTTGAATAGGAACATGAAATGATTTAAATCCCAAAATGAAGGTGATAACTGATAAATTATCCCATGGTAAGTGTTTTTTTTTAAGTAGAATAATAAAAGCTGATTAGTAACCACTGAAAATATATAATCAATGTTGGGACTTCTAAGGTCCCAGAGCGGCTGTGGCGGGTCAACAAAAGAGGAAAAACTCTTGAATCGCACAACAAAAAAATAAAACAACAACAACCACCGCCTGCAGCAAACTGGACACTATCCAGACACTGGCTGTTAAAACTGTCCTCACAAACAAAACATTATTTATTCAGAGCATTGACAAAAAAAAAAAAATCTCTTTAAATCAGCTGTGGGAGGCGAATTTAAAAAAAAGACAACAAGTGTCCCTTCTGTCTCTGGATTTATAGAATTGGGGCCAAAAGTGTGATTTATATACACAGCAAATTTCCCCACTGTGGGACAATAAAGGATTATCTTATCTTAACTTATTTAGGGAACATGAGAAGCATCTGTCCTAATAATCACGTGCAAAATGCAAAATGCACTTTGTCAAAATAGGAATTTAATCATTTTCTGTCACCACTACTTCTACACATGAATTTGTTTCCTTATACTAACTCCTGGTTGTTGTTTTTTTATGTTTGGGTGGACCCATTGTTTTTTTTTTTTATGGGCCCGGGCCCAGGATTGTCTTGTTTGGAGGATAATTGCTTTTCTTGGCTCTAAATTGAGCTCCACCCGTCTCCTGGCTAAATGTTCTTGTTTCCTTCCCCGCTGTGACCTCAGACTAACTTCTCCTTCTCCTTCTCCTCTTGGTGCAGGTGAATCACTCGATCACGTTTCCACATGTATCTGGATAAACTCTCTGGCCTACAAAGGGTTAAACTGACCTACTTGTTTTCCAAGCCCGTTCACCACATTTATTCTCTCATTTCCTTCTTGGCTCATCTCCTTCAGCTGACATGAGTGAGTGATGGCTCTCTCTCCATTCTAAAGAAATCTGATTTTAAAAAGCATCCGGGAACGGAGGAACAAATGATTTATGAGTGACATCAAGAGAAGAGAAAAGAATGAGAGAGGAGATAAAGGTGGAGCATCGCACGGCTTCACCACGTCGGAGATTGTGAGTCAAAAGTGTGCGACCGTTTTCTTCGAAAAGCGGTTTCGACACGTGCCGAAATCATTCTGAAGTGTTTACATGTTCTATCATAACAGGCGTGAGATTTCTATGCGTGTATGTATGTCTGTTTAGCACATGTATGGACCTAAACTCCAGAGGATGAACCTTCAGCACCATCAGGTCAATGTTGTTCTCGTACATTCCACAGGATGTCCACATTAATGCAGGGAATTCCATTTTTAGCCAGAAATATAATTAGCGTATCTCAGCGTATGTTTGTCGTGGCCAAACATTTTTCTTTCACCAAAAAAACCAGACAGATTATTATGGGATTATTTGACGTGACAATAAAAGAACAAAGTCATTTTTCGTCATGAGGCTTTTTCATTTTTTAACACAAAAAGTAAAACTACTTGAATTATCCATTGACTCCACAATTTTTCCTCTTCTTTGACTAAAATAGCTCAGAAACCCATTTATTAGTTAGATCATTTATTCATGTGTTGATGTATCTGCATATAAACACAAATCTTTTTTTTTTTTTTTATTTTGCTGACCCTCTACATATGCTGGTGCCTGAGTTAGTTACCACGTCTCGGTGTGAGATTGTGTAATTGCGTGTGTGTGTGTGTGTGTGTGTGTGTGTGCGTCAGAGTGAGGCAGAGACCCTCCGGAGGGGGAACCAGTCAAAGGGGCCGAGTGTGAATAATTCACCAGACATCCCGCCTTCGCCGAGGACGACATGCGGAGAGGAGATCCACCAGCCCCCGTGAGATTATCAGGGCTCCAGACTCTCGTGGCTTTGAGGATATTCATGACCCGCTAACTCGTCCCTGGCCGGACGGCAACATCTCTGGGCAGGCATCTGTGAGAAGAGGAAAAAAGAAAAAAAAAAAAAAAGTGTAAAAATGACGATGACAAGATAAAAGGGAAGGAGGGGAGACGTAGAGGATCCCAATGGCTGATGGGAAATAAAAAAAATCCTGAGCATGCCCGGATCCCCCTCTGGTTACATCATGGAGAGCCTGGCCTTAATCTGTCTTAATAACGCCTGGTGCCTCTCGCCAAGTGGTCGCAATCCTGGACTCCACCGCAGCCACGAGACGTTCAATGACCCAAAACTGTCCCTCGTCCATACAGCAGTTTTTTTTTTCTTTTCCCCAATAAGAAATATTATGGTTTTGGAGTATTTTGAGGCTTTTGAGTATCAATTAAATCGCAGTATTAGCTCTGACGGAAACGGACTCAGTGGAAAATACAGATTTGTCATATTGTGACAATGACATGCTGCCCTCGTCCAAACGGGAGTCCATCTGTAATTGGAACTTGTTATCGTGGTTAACATCCAAGACGCAGAGCCGCAATCAAATCAGCGTGTACATTCTATTTGGCATCCTCGCACGCACACACAAATACACACACACACAGACGCTGAATGAGAGCAGAGGTGGCCCGGGGGGGGACGTGGCCCAGTACGATGATGGTTTGTAGCGCTCATATTATTCCTTACTTTTGACCTGTGGGATGTTTGATGGGCCAACCGCAGAGCTGGTCCGGGAAACTGGCAGGATGCCAGACATGTAAATACACACACACACACACACACAAACACAGAGCGGTTTGAGCTACAGGAGACGAGATGGAGGGAAATTGGATTTAGTGAAGATTTCCAGGGAATAAAAAAAGCTGAAGCGTTGCCTCGTCAAATCTGAGGGTGAAAAGGTTCATAAATGTCCAAATGTTCACAATGTTTTTGGACAGACTGTCCTAGAAAAAAAAAAGGATATATACAGGGAAAGTTCTTCTAGCATGGACACACATGGAACACAACAGGCAAAAGGGCTCCACACTGTATATAATAATAATAATAATAATAATAATAATAATAATAATAATAATAATAATAATAATAATAATAATAGTAATAAACAGACTGTCCTAGAAAAAAATAAAGGATATATACAGGGAAAGTTCTTCTAGCATGGACACACATGGAACACAACAGGCAAAAGGGCTCCACACTGTATATAATAATAATAATAATAATAATAATAATAATAATAATAATAATAATAATAATAATAATAATAATAGTAATAATAATAATAATAATAATAATAATAATAATAATAATAATAATAATAAAAAATAATAATAATAATAATAATAATAATAATAATAATAATAATAATAATAATAATAATAACAATGACAATAATAATAATAATCATCATCATCATCATAATAATAATAATATTGCATTATTGTTAAAACTCCATGTTGAAATAAATAAAAGTCCCTTCAATGCATTTTTCCAATGACAGATGGGACCCTTGTCCTTCGTTATGGACTCTGCTCGTGTCCCTTTTTCTTTCCGTCTCCGCACAAGGTTACAAAATAAAAATATATAAAAACGTGCAGACGAGAGCATTGGCATGAGGTTGACATCAGATCGTACTGTGTGTGTTTCCTTTTGGGCTCTTCTCATTCGGTCCACCGACTGAATCAAGTAGGCAGAGGTATGAGGCCAAAGGGAAAAAAAAAAAAAAAAGGTCAGGTAAGATATTTGCAAATGTTTTCACTATTCACGGAGCCACAGCATTGAGAAAATACAATAATGAGAGGAAAAAATCTTCCGCATATTTCCCTCTGACTAACCCACATTCAATATTGTCCAACACATAAAAACCAAGGTTAAAACGGACGGACCCAACATTGTCGACTTTATGAGGCTTCATTTGTTCGGCCAAAGTGACATTTTTATATTTATTTAACAAAAAAAAAAAAAACTTTATTAAACCACTCCTCCATCCACCCTCAGGATTTCTTTTTAATAACTGGTGATTCAATACTCTTCAGGTTGAACAATTTTAATCCGTCCACTTCTTTGTTTTAAACTTAAATACCTGCATAAATAATGACCCTCCCATCACTTGGAGCTCCATTTAGCCTCACGTTCCCACCCCGTGAATCCTCCAGGGCTACATTTGCGTTTATTGCTCAGACCCAATTTTTTTTCACCTGATCATTAATATCGCGGCTGTTAGCTGAAGTCCTTCTTTTTTTTGGATTTTTCATCAGGCTCGTCTTCAACAGTATTCTTAAGAAAAAACGCTGTACAGTTTACCTCAAAGTTGCATAAATCCGACCTGTACTGGGTTTTGACTAAATATGGAAAAAGTGCTTCAATTGAAAAAGAAAAAAAAAATTTAAGATAAGATAAGAAAAATCTTTTGTGTCACACACTGGGGAAATGTTGCGATTTTTAACTGTCTTAGAAGACCATATGATCATTTTAACCACAGGGTGAAATTAATCACAGTTCATGCATAATTCCAAAAAAATGATTGAGCGTGTTGATGCTGAAATGAGGCCTTTCACTTCTAATAATCTAATCAAAAAAATAGTCTAATAATCTTATATCCCCCAGACTCCATGGACAACTTTTCTCAAGGTCAGAGCTCCAGTAAAAAAAAAAGTCCTGAGAATGAAGTCTCAGCCAGTGTTAAGGTGTGAGTTGTGTAGGTTGGGGTGCTTTTGTGCGCAGCTACCCCTTTTGTGAGTCTGAAGGGAATTTATGCGACGAGCCGATAATCTCTAATCTGCTCAGACGTCTTTTTTTTTTTTTTCTTTTTCCGGACTGATACGAATCAGCAGAAAGTGCTGAGAGTGAGACTCCTGCCTGGTTGGTTTAGAGCTGCCGTCGACCTGTTTAGACTTGATGATCTCGTGCTGTGCCAGATGAATTCCGCAAATGAATATCTCAGCGCCAGCCGCAAAGCTGCTCGTCCAAATATCGCCTTGGTTGAGCTAGAGTCTGTCCCCCTTTTTCTTTTTTTCTGCTTTGGGGGCGTGGGCCCGAGTCAGGTGACAGGTCACTTCGTGATGAGACGGATGGAAGATAATAAGAAGGTCAGACGCGGATGAGGGGTCGCCGCGGTAACCGTTAATGACCCGTGATGTTAAAAAGCATTGAGGGATGGATTGACTGTCACGCTCGGTATCACCCGAGGACAGATTCTGCCTCTCTCTCTCTCTCTCTCTCTCTCCTCCTGTTTCAGTTTGATGTCTTCTGCGGGGGGAAATATTTCCCAGCATTCATCATTCCGATGGGACATTTGGACTCGGTGAGACAAAATCAAACGAGACAAACAGAATGATTATCCTCATCATTTGGCCCTTGTCATCACATCTCCGCCCTCTGTCTGGACTGAAATAACCGCCGCATCTAAATGCACATTATCGCGTTCCCTGTTGGAAATGATGGCGACGTTTGGATGAAGAGGCCGTTTCCAAAAACTCCGGAGCTGGTAAACAACCGTAAACCGAAATGATTTCTCTGCGCTGAGATAATGTGAGAGGCAAAACACAACAGGAGCATTTCACAGAGGGATGGGCAGTATGAGAAATCCTCTGGAGGAAGAGGAATCTGATGCTGCAGCTGGATTTGGTCACGGAGCAACTCTGATATATAAAAAAAAAAAAAAAAAAAACATGGTTCTGCTAATGTGGTCTGCAAAAGCTTTCTTTAATAATTAATAAAGAAAATGTAATTTCCTTCTCTGTCGCTATAACTTTTATACGACTCCACAGCTGTGATTTACCCTATAGATCATATAGTGTGTGTGTGTTGGACCATAAACGTGACAGTTTTATTTGAAATATTTTTTAGACTTTTTAAACATGAAACACTTGATGAGTTACATGGACTGATTGATATGATTATTTATTATAGATTCAAAAATAAAAGACCATCCCGAAAATAAAAATCCTCCAGGCAGAGACAAAGTTGTTCTGACCTCCTGGTTGTAAACCAGCTCTCTGAGGATTGATTTACTTTCTTATGTTCTCCTAATTTCTCCAATTAATCCCTGAAGAAGAGAAGAGAAGCTCTTTGTTGCTGATCTGGAACGCCGCCCGACTCCGGCCGTGCGCTTGGTTCGAGGTCAAAAAGGTCAAACGCACCCAAGGCGGCGTCGGGCTCTGATGAATTTGGGGTAAAATCCTCGGTTCAGCTGAATAAGATGGTTAATCCAGATTGGGATTTATTAAAACTCCGGGTCAAACCAAAATGTCCCTGAGACACAAGTCCTCGTGTTCTCCGGTCGTTAATAGAGCAGAGATCCAACAATTTTAAACTAGAGACACAAAATAGAAGAGAAACTCTTTTAATATCAGCGGTTTCTCGTCATAGCCTTTCGGGCGGTGTCATCGTATTTTTCTCCACCTTCTCAGTCATGAATTCAACCACTAGCTCATCTGTTCGTAGCTCTGACATGAAATGTTATCATTTTAATTGTTATAACATAACGTATTTTATAACATTTATAAAGGAAGAAAAGGCAATCTACTAAATCTAATAATGGAGGGATTCTG
Organism: Colistium nudipinnis; assembly: GCA_016785305.1. Classification (NCBI taxonomy): domain Eukaryota; kingdom Metazoa; phylum Chordata; class Actinopteri; order Pleuronectiformes; family Rhombosoleidae; genus Colistium; species Colistium nudipinnis. The sequence goes on from JAFBJU010000880.1 coordinate 260,784, forward strand.
ATTCATTCCAAATTATTCCGTTTTGAATTCAGGTGAACACGGAGGCTCTACGGCCACATTTACATTTTGTGGATATATCATTGTATTTTTCCATATTTTATTTTATTTTTATACCCCTCTAACACTGAGGTGGACCACAGAGGAGACATCTTTGAGGCGTGACGTTTTTGTTTTTTTTTTAAGTAGCTTACACTGTGTGTGTGTGTGTGTGTCCACCACGGTATATTTACGCACACACACACTGGTTGTGGAGCTCATGTGGGGCCATAAAAGAGTTCATTTGCTCTCGCCCTCCTCCACCACCACCTCGTCTCCTTATCTGCTCCATTGTCTGTTCCATCCTTCCACTCCAGGCTCGGCAATTAGGCCCAGAGGAGAGGAGAGACGGCCCGGCTGATGAAGCACTGAGGCAATCAGGGAAAAAAAAAAAAAAAAAGGCCTGATTAAGCTTGGTTTACCCACAGCTCTTCAATTCTTAACCCACCTGCTCATCCTGTTCCTTTTATTCCCCCTTTTTTTTTTCTCTCCCTCCACCGCTTTCATGTGCTGACCCCCGCGGACAAACCAAGATGCTGCCGTCCTGCTGATTATTGCGTTATCTTCAAAAGCATCGCAGGGAAAAAAAAGACCAAAATGAGCGTTATTAAAGGTTATATATGTATAAATGAGGTTTTAAACATTAATAGAAGTTAATGGCACCACACTCCCTCCGTGTGATGTGAAATACTCCAGAGCCTCTTGAATCATTGTTGCAGGAGTTGGACAGAATTCATTTATTCTAAAATTCATACTGCAATGATCATAAATCACAGAATTCATCTTTTATCTGCGCACTATATGACAATTTTGTAGTATTTTTAGCCATTAATAGTAATCATTTAACTTTGTATTGATATTGTGACTATTATCTTTGCGTTTATTTGCAATAATCTAAAACTCAGGCTTAGATCTGACTTTGCTGGACTAAGAAAAATAAATGTGATCGTTAATCTGATGATATGATTATTATTTACACATATCTGGTGAATCCGGACTCCCTTTTTGTTTCTTGTCTTGTTGAATGTCCGCCAAGTTTTTGGCGTTGCTGATAAAACAGTGGTTTATTTTTTTCGGTGAAGTCGCCCTCTTCACCTCCCTCCTCCTCTTCCTCCCAAAGAGCAGCTGATGACAAACGTGTGTGAGAGCGACCCCGCCCCAACACCTCCAGGTGAACTACCCAGACTCCTCAGCTCTCAGCTGGACGGCGGAGGAGGGCGGGAGGTGTCTATGAGACGAGTGAATGATTACAGGAGCAAAATCGATCGCTCAAGGCCTCATGCTCTGATTGGCTCTGGTTCCGCAGGGAATCGCACGCACGCACGCACACACAAACTAGATTTATGCGTCAGATTGGTGCATCCACCACCTTCGCGCTTTTACTGAAATACAAAAGCCCAGGTTTTCTTATTCAAATAATACGTATAATTATAAGAACGATTATATCATTATCCATAACGCAAAACTCCAACTTCAAAAATGACTGGGCTGTTGTCGGGCGGGCTAAACCAAAGCTAGGCAGGAATATTAAGCCTCGAGATTTGCCTCAAATAGCAACGTGTGCACGTTGTGTCAGAATTAATCTCTTCTCTCCTTTTTAATGAGGCTGAAGAGAAAATAAGAGATTTTATTTTTCCATTATTTCTTTTCTTTCTCTCTCTCCCTTTGATTTCCTCGTCCTACCTCCCGTCACATTCTTATCCACCGCTCCTCGCTGCAGCTCTCCACACATCAAGTCCACCATCTTGTTTGTTGATTCCACTTGATCCCGTGTGTGTGTGTGTGTGTTTGTGTGTTATTGTGCAACCACGGTATTAGTGTATACCCAAAAGGGGGGGGGAAATCTTCTGCTCTTCAAATAAGAGTTTTTTTTTTTTTTTATTATTTACTTCTTGATGTCGCGATGATAAATAGGTTAAAGAAATATTTATTCAGCGGAGAGAAGGGAAGTGCACAGATTTTGAAGTCTGTCTCCTAATCCCCCTGCAAATCAATAGGTTGACGACACAAACAACTACAAAAGCTCCGTGTGAAGAAGTTTATTCTGACACTGTTTGACAGACGTTCTGATAAAAGACGGAATGTGACAGGATATCATGGTTCTTCTCTTTTGTTTTGTAAACACAACCAGACGATCATCTCAGTAAATAGTGTTTACCAACCCTGTGTTCTAGATAGAGTCCCTGTATTATCTCTGTTTCCTCGTATTTTCGTAACGTATAGATCCACAATTCATTTACATACATCATAACAGTGACGTGACACAGCTTTAAGCTCAAGGACCCACCGCCAACATGTATTGTTGTGTTTTCTACTTCTTTGTGTGGAATAAAAAAATAAAACTAAACTCAAAAACTGGGTCAATATGTAAAACCAGTTTGTTCCAGTTGGCCCAGTGCGGCGTCGACTCGTCCCAGATGTGGAGGAGTAAAAAAAAAAAAAGACGGCAACACACCTTTGTCATGTGCCGTCTGTTTTCACCTGAAGAAGGTAAAAAAATAAAATAAAAAAAGACAATAAAGTCAGGCAGTAATAATAAAACACATCCCAGGATCAAACGTGGCCGATCTTTCATTTTTAATGAGCAACCTTGAAATGATCATTTAAATGTTTTAATTACACTGTTAAGTATATTAATTACAGGCTGTTATGAGATGTTCTCCATTTGTTCTCGTCTTTAACGACACAACAAGGACAAACTTGTCCACACAACTTCCCGCCAAAAACGTCAGGTGGGTACGAACTATGAACTTCAGCTGTAAAAGTGTAAATCTCAATTATTTTTCTTCTATTTACAGGTTTCCTGTGCGTGGTTGGCGTTGGATTGTGTCAGTTTTATGATTAATATTATTATAATTTTACATCTCGTCCGACTCAGTTAGGGAAACTGCTTTTATCCTCCGTCTCCACCTTGTTTTTATCTTGAATATGCTCCGCCTCTCTCTTTGTCATGTTTACGTTTCTCCATCACTGACACTTGCTTATTTTTATTTATTTTTTCCTCTCTCAGTATTTTTCTTTTTTAGCCCTGCCTCTGTTTTTCTTTTTTTTTTGAACGAGGGCTGTTGGTGACAGCCGAGCCGGGTCCTGGCTGCCATGTGATCCCCGAGGATTTGCCCGTGTTTACGTTGTGCTTTAGCTCTCATCACGCTGTGTAAACAGCCGCCAAAGCTCCCGTTAGCTCAGAGTGAAACCACAGAAGAAGAAGAACGACGACAGCGAAGGCTTTATTTGCCTCCTGAGACGCCTCACACACACACACACACACAGTCATGATGCCTCCACCCGGCCTGGGACGCGTCATCCATAACCACACATATTTAAAACATGCTAAATGAGTAAATGTGTTGATTCCTTTTAAGTCCGACACGCTACTAAATGACCAAAATAAAATAAAAAATAAGAATAAAGTAATGGAGGACAAAGGGGGCCCCGGTGGCTCTGGGGCTCTCAGAGGCAGGACTATTTAAAGGGGAGCGAGGGAAAAAAGCAAATGATCCTGGTAAACTGAATATGATTCAGCGAGTGTTGGAACGCCCCCCCGGGGGGCCCAGCCAGCCTCAGAAATGTAAATAGCTACTTACATAAAGTTCCAGTTCAATATTTAATCTATCTCAAACAACAGCCTGCTCAAACACGCCGCGGCTGTGGGCCACCCTGTTATCCAGCTCAGACTGTAATCGTATACGTGTGTGCGTGTGTGCGTGTGTGTGTGTGTGGGACCAAATGACCTTTTGAGGAGCAAAGATGGAGGAAACTCTGACACAGTGAGGAATCTTGGTGTTATGGAGCGAGTCGAGGTTCAAAATCTTCATTTTTGCATAACATGATGTATTCACAAATCCCAAGTCAGCGGATGAACGCATGAATCCTTTTTTAATATATATTTTTTTAATGTTAATGCAGATATTACATTTCACTCCTCCTTTATTTTGTTCCAGTAGAGTTTGCAGGAAGGCGGAGCGGCACTGCGCACAGTGGGATCTGTTTTAGATGCTAATGAGGCCGCGAGGGAGAGAAGTGGCAGCCGTCACCTGAGTCAGCAGCCGGCGTGATGGATGGAGAAGCAGAGCGCTACGGAGCTGGAGCGTTGTTTTCCTGTCAGGAAACATCGTGCCACGCTGAACTCTGAATACTAACCAACGACACCGAGTCATCTGGTTCAAAAAGCGCTGCTATCAGCGGCCTCCGGGACACGGCTTCATTTAGTCACCGCTTCCGCCTCTGGAGAACAGGTGAATGCACCATTTCCCTCTCGAGCGGGCGGGGCCACAGCCAAGCTACGGACCCTCTTGGAAAAAATGATTTCAAAGATATCAAGGAGGAGACCGGACGTTGCCGTGGATACGATCAGCATCGATAAACAAACAGTGCCGGTCTTATTAGGAAAGAAAACTCTGGATGTGTTTTAATAATTACAGGGGAACCTGCAGGCTCCGATTAACAACAACAACAACAACACCACAAACCAGCCATCGTTATGATAGCAATTATTCTAGAAAACACATTCTGCATGTGTGTGTCTTTTCTTGACATTTTTAATACATTTACAAATAAATACAAATGAATAGAATAGAGGAAAAACATCTTCTCTATGGACCCAATTTTCTGAAAAAATAAATCAAAAATCACTTATTTCTTTTTAAGGCCTTGTCTTTTGGATTCAGGTATTCTTCTCCACGACTTTATATGATTTTTTTTGATTTTTTTATGTAAGTGTAAGAAAAAGGAAAGAGATGTTGTCTTTGTTTAGCACATCACAGAAATTAAACTTATTTTTTGTGACTGACATTTCCAGAAAATGTTCTATGTATATATGTTTATATATTTATATATTCATGGCTGCATAAAAGAGATAATCATCCTACACACTGGGGGAGGGTCATTGGTATGTTCAAGCACATGTATGTATAAATGCACACACATTGTCTTCCCCATGCCCGCTCCACGGGTGCTACCTACACACATACTGTATATAAACATATATATATATACACTAATATATAAATCATGCAATTATTCAAATTCATAGAATAATTAAATCTAGATCTGTAATTTATAAACCCAAAAGACGCCATTCACACCTTCATGTCGGCAATCCCATCCAGTCCAGTGAAGCAATTTAAATGCTGAGCTGTAATTGGGAACGAGAGGCAGCTGTGAGAGGAGGACGAGCAGGTGTGTTGATGGACAGGTGGGCGTGGCCAGGTCTAAGATTGACAGCAGAGCGGATGCGTGGAAGACAACAAAAATGATTGATTTAACAGAAATGTTCAGAATAAACGATGACAACATGCTTCTTTTGACTATAATGTACCATTTTTAAGGAGATCTGACTAAATAATAATAATAATAATAATAATAATAATAATAATAATAATAATAATAATAATAATAATAATAATAATAATAATAATAACTAAATAAAAACGAAATCAGCAGTGTATTGAGCAACATTAATTGGAACACGTGCAGCTTGTTAAGAGATTTAATCCAGCTTGTTGCTTTTGCAAGGATCAATTTGCCTATTCTGCATCGAAAGCTGACAGCTCTTCTCTGATTGGCTGATTTTTTTTCCCCCCTCTTGCATCACGAGAGGAGATAAAACATGTCAAACTAGGTTAAAAAAATCTGAGTATTGAGGCCTTTCCGCAGGTTCACGGTTAACAGCATTAAATACCTGCGTCAGACACTTGATGCTGTTTCCAGTAATCTGTCGCCCATCTCTAAAATGTATCGACCAAGTGAGTGATGGTGGAGGTGAGATGATGAAACTGAAGGCCGTGACCGCTCACGCTGACTCGCTCGATATCTTCCGCTCTGTTGGTGGTGGAGTTTGAGATCTGAATGCATCGCTGAGATTTTTAACATGTGGCAGGAAGGGGAGATTTTTACCACCTGCTGCAGGACCATCTCCATCGTTTCTGAAGAAAAAAAAATCTCCATTTTAAACATGTCGCGTTCCATTTCCTGCCACCACTGGTTTTTACAATCATTTTTCAGACTTCTCCGGCTGTGAGATTTTATTTTTTTCTATATATTTTTTTTTTCTACGATATATGTGGTATTTCATTTCAGCAGGAGCTGAAATCAGATAATAGATGTTTGTCGTTGTGGTCTTTTTTTTTTTTTTTTTTTTAATAAAGCCTGAGAGCTGCGTGGTCTTTGCCATGCGATGACTGAGCAGATGGTGGAACCAACCCCTCCCCTGTTCAACAATCTCTGCTGAAGGAAGCTTTGTGATGGAGATAAATAAATTCAGAGAATGGACAGTTAAAAATAGAAAAAAAAAAAATAATATTTATGGATGATTTAATGTCACATTTATTCAGTATTTATTTAGTTTGTCTCTTTTCCATTGTAACTGAGCAGACGTGACAGTATTGTAAAATGTGTCTCTCTTAGATATAAGGAGATAATTAGCGGAGACTCTCATCCGTGTGTTCACGCCAAATATTTTTACGTGTCAAAAAACCTCATTTTTATTTGGACGGTCCAGTCAGACAAAATTGACTCACTCAATGTTTTCCGCCATACTGTGAGTTTGGGCTTCATGAGAATGTAATGACACAACCAAGGTCAGACCTCTCAAAATAAAACAGGAGTAAAGTCCTATACGAGGCGGCTCATCATAACAACTTTGAAATCTTTTTTGATCTTTTTTTTTTTTTTTTTTTTTTTTATCCTCGGTGTCATGTTCCCAGATCTCATAAAGAACACGGAGTTTTAAACTGTTGATGGAAACCACGACCAGCACCATCAAAAAACATGACCCAAAATAAAAATTGCAGAATGTCCCCGCCTTGGAAAGGCTGGAGAGATGTATTTTTTTTTTTCTGCTTCTCAGTCAGGCTCCAGTGCTTCTGGCAGCCCGGTGAGAAACTGCTGCACCTGTAAATACAGGAGATATACAGGAGATATGCAGCTTTAACCCTTGGACACGGGAGAGAGGCGTGTGCAGGTGAACACGCTGACATGCACACACACACACGCACACACGCGCACTGCAGCCCTGAGTCGGACATCCTCCGCCCTGGCTATAACAGTGATGGATGTGGAGGGCAGCAGCAGCAGATTGCTTAACCAGACATGAAGGCAGAAAAGCTGAGGATATAAAAAAAACAAAAAAAAAACATCCTCTTCTTTCTTTCGCCGTCTTCTCCTTCTTCTTGTTTTCCACCCATTCCCCCGTGACCGCCACTCCCCAGCCCACTCACACACACACACACACACACACACACACACACTCTCTCATCCCTTTTTGTTTCTACTACTCCGTCCTACATTGTTCTTCTGCCTCTCTCGGTCACTCCGACAATGACCTGTGAATTAGAGGCGAGCCTCGGAGGTTTATATGTAATATCGGCCAATCGATTCCCTCCGTGCGCTCCGGGGCCCCCGGGGTTTCTTATGGCCGCGGAAAGCCAAGACATAAATTACTCCAGACTATATAAGACGATGTATATATATATATATATATATATATATGATCAGTGTGACATGTGGAGAGGCGTGAAAGGTAAGACTGTTCTTTCTGTTACGAAGCCGCTCTCTTCTTTCCCCACTGGGTTTATTTTTGGCCAATTGCTGTATTTCCCTTTTAACCGTAATTACACCTTGTACACACTGTACATTGTTTTTTATGGCTGTGTTTTTTTTTTTACAGTTTAGTATAGTTTATAAATATTCCTGCATGAGTCTTTTCAACCTCGATCAATTCTCTAACTACAACACACTCTTCGGCACATCATTTGACTTTAATTGCCCAGACCTGACTTTAGAAGCTGCAGTTTTAAACGCACAACCACACACCAAAATATCCATGAACACAGGATTCCACATTCAAAGCTATTCGCCGTGACCTCTGACCTTTCTAAGTGGAAAGGCTTCAGATGATTTAGTTGAGATGGTGCGATAAAGCTACGGACATGGACCGTGAGGTCACAAAGGGGTTTTTATTTCTTCAAAGCAAAGAACATTTTCAATTAACAAAATATTTGGTGATTCACCTCTTGGATTCAAGCGATGCTGAATCGTGCAAAAAAAATAAATGGATTTGTCTCTTTTCCGGAAATTATTTTTTTAACGAAGTCTGAGGCGATGGAAAATAAACCAAAGGTCAGTACCATCATTTATTGAGTGAAGAGCCTGACCACAGGCCTGAGTGAAGAGGAGAGGCTCTGACATTTATGGCTTTTGAAGGCCAGAGCATTAGCACAGATTGATTCTGACAACAGTGTGTTTCTGGGCTCCAGAACATCACGAGATGTTGATCCTAAACTAACAAGACGAGGAATAAGTACACAAGAAAAAAAAAAAATCTCATTAGAGTCTAGTTGAGTTTCTTCATCCGGAGAAGAAAATATTGATCCAACCCATAAATATGTCATCAAACCAGCCATAATTAATTCACTCTGGTATAGAGAGAGGGATATGTTAATTTGGTTTCAATTCAAATTCCATATCGACGCCGCGTCTCGAGAGTGCAGGCGCCTGGATTAATGAAAAAAACAGGATGTGAGGTTAAAAAACAAGCGGGATGAAATGAGAGAAGAAAAGAGGGATGATGATGATGATGATGGAAGAGGAGGAGGAGGAGGAGGATGATGATGATGAAGGCGCAGACAGAGAAGAGTTCACTTCAGGGATGTCATCGGCTTCATGAACGTTACACATGTTCGATCTGCTGAGCGTGAAGGAGTCGCACATGGGGAGGAGCCCAGGGGCCCGCCGGTGCCACGTTAAGAACCAGGTCAAACCGCAGGTGATGGCCCCAGAGAAGAAGAGAAGGAGGTGGAGAGTGAAGAGATTTGAGGTGCTCACACACACACACACACACACACTTAGGCGCGCACACGCTGACACACAAACGTACAGACACACACACACACACACACTGCTGAGGTAGTGTAGTGTGATCTGCTTTCTAACAGGTTTCTTATTATTATCTCTGGAGATTATTCGCTTTTTTTAATTATAAAATATATACATTCTTCATATATTTCAAATATTTTTCAGCGCATAAACGAGCAAGACAGAATTAGTGTGCCAACTCTTTTTTTTTATAACGTGAGCGCGTCTGCGTTACGTTGTTATGATTCTTCTCTGTCTATTTTCCGAGAAGAATCCGCCGTCCCTGCCTCACAATCGATTTTTTGTCGCTACAGCTCCAGAAACACGTTCTTTGCGCCGTAACTGTGACGGACAACAAAACCTCTTGATTGCTATTGACATTTTTTTTAAAAGATGCGTTATTTTCTTCTATTTTCAGTAAACTGTTTCAGTAAAAAGCAGATATTCCAACCTTGCGTCCAAGAGTCCAAAGTGGCGTAATTAAGTCAAAGAGCGCACAAACATACCACACATGCAAAATCCCAATAAAAACAAAAAAAAATTGTAATTTATAGTATGAAGATGTTTTTATCTGTGATGAAAACAAATCCTATCCTGTCGAGTTAAAATACTAAAAAAACTGAGAGACTGAAAAAGAAAATGTTTACTCTCTAATCCGGACGAGTGATAAAGACGTACTCTGGGTCTAAATATTCCTTCTTCCACCCGATTCAGATTTAATATTTGAACCTCTGCACTGTGGCGGTGGAAAAGTCCCCAGAATGCAGCAGGAGGATATATCCCGTTCCATTCTCCCTCGCCAGCGTTATCTTACTGTAAGCGTGATCAATAGCAAGGCAAATAAAAGCGAGCAGTCTGTGTTTTCTTTCCAATAATCCTGAGCGTGCTATCACAGACTGCAAGATGGTCTCAGACATTGACCTTGTCTTTTTTTTTTTTTTCCAATCAATAATAGTAATAATAATAATAAATAATAATAATAATAATAATAATAATAATAATAATAATAATAATAATAATAATAATAATAATAATAATAATAATAATAATAATAATACATGTTTAAAAGAAAATATGCAAGGAAGCCACATCTGATTATTATTTTTTTTAAATAAAAAGCGCTGTCCATGGTTCTGAAGTCTGTGCCATTTCCAACGTGTCCTCTTCAGGGACAGCAGAATCTAATTCTCACCCCAAGAACAGACGGCTGATCCCAAACTTCTCAGAGAGAAAGTGTCAACACTCCCAACACATTTCTCCACAGTGTGACGCCTCTTTTGTTCCCACGAACTGGAACATTATCAAATCTTACTGTTTTTTTTTTGTTTTTTTTGTTTTTTTTTATCTGCTTTTAGCATTGCTCTGATTCCTCAAATAAACCAAGACACAATGTCTCAGGAAATATTTAAAAAAAAAAGAAAATCAAAGCTCAGCCAGGAAACTATATATTTCATATATGACACTCAATCACATTTTTTCCACAAAACTTGATTTGAAATATTATGACACCAATAGCATTGAATGTTTATTTTCGTGAAAACAGATCGATAAAAGTCTTCAGAAAAACATTAAGGCACAGTAATAACAGATTTAAAGTGCCTACATGCCTAATAAGAAAAATCAAAACAAGTAGAGTATATTCTTTCACATGTGACATTCTAGTGTTTAAATGTGGATATGACATCATTTTTTTTTTTCCTGAATCGGTGACACCTTACATAGGTACACTTTTCTATGTGACATGTTTTGTGCGTTCAGGGGACCGGTGTAGACAAAAAAAACACTTTTCTTGGAGGAGAATTGATTCTACATGTGAACACGGTGACATATCAGTGGCCGTACTGCTGCCTATTGATAAATCCATGGCACCGTCTGTGTGGCTGTGAAGATGCTGATGGATTTGTAATTGTGCGTTTTTCCCTCAGTCCTTCCGTCACTTTCACCCTGGGATCAATGGAAGTCTCCACGCTGTGTGGTATGAATACTCCAATCTTCAGACTATATACGAGCAGAAGTATCACTACGATAGAACCTTGAATATTCATCCCATTCACATTATTCTGAAGGGCCTCCTTTACCATAGATGGATGGAAGATGATGCATAAATACAACTATAATTAAGGTTCACATGGAGTAAATGTATTTACCTTCATTTAATTCATGTAATATAGTCTAATGGTTGACATTATGCAGATGTGTCACCACCTCATCAATTCCACATATAACGTACATTCCATATCTACAGATGCAGTCATTAAATATGAAGGAGCACTTTATTTCAAAAAAATGATCCAATTCTCTGGGTTTAAGGCCACGACTGCCCGGTGTGGTTTGGCTGTTGGTGAGCGTGATGCAGATGTTTGTAATAAAATGCTTCGGGTCAGGGTTTTTTTTTTTTCTTTTTTTCTTGGAGACAGAGTTGCTTACTGTGGCACTTCCTTCACTTCTTTTCCCTTTTGTTCCTGTGTGAATGGAACTGTTGAGAAAAATGGTGGCGCCAGCGCATGAACATAATTCACCCGAGGGTTTATTTATTTTAATTTTTACATTTTTGGTGGAGTCAGATTCTCAATCTGGGCACGAGGTCACTAGGATTAACATAACCTAATCAATCAGAAGGAAATTCAACACTGATGTTTTCTTTAGTGTGATAAATAAAGGCCTCGTCTTTGCAGTTTTGGCTTGATAATAATAAAATAATCGACTTTCTGCATACTTTATATTGCACATTTTTGTGCATGTATGTGCATGAGGTAGTGCGTGTGTGCATACATGTCTGCGGGTGTTGTATGTTTATGTGTCTTTTTCACGTGTATGTGGTGATGGTGTCGCATAAAGATTTGTATTTACAATACAGTGAGTTTCTCAAACATTTATTCATTAAGTTTATTCAAATGAACTCCTGCGTGCGTCTATGTAAATATACTCGGACATGATTTCAATTTAGCTAAAAAAAAAAAAAGGAAGAAAGAAAGAATTGTATGTAAATGTCACTTGACATGGTTACTTATCTTTGGAGAGGAAACAATTTGAAATATAAAATAGGATATTATGATTTGAATGATAATGAGTTTTTCTGCAGCCTAACGTTTTTTTCTCAAATACACAAAATCCCCATGAACGCCCATGTTTTTATCATTACTCGTCTCTGGACGGGATGTTTACTCTTATTACTAAAGACCTTTCTATTATTATTATTATTACAATCCTCTTCATCATCATCATCATCATCATTAGATGCTGCCATTTTCGATAACACCATTTCTCCCATCACCAACCATGCGATACAAAACTGTTTGTGATCTATAATATTGTTTGCCTTGACATGCTGTGTCAAAAGTTACAATTAGGATTATAAGAACCAAACAATCTGGAGTGCTACATGTTTCCCCGTTTCCAAGTGTGCCACTCGCCATCCAACCACTCCCAACCACAACAAGTAGAAGACACAAAAGTGCACTTGTGCAAATGTTTCCCATTATGTCCTACTGTACCCAAATCAAAATGTTATTTCACAAGCGCCATTGGTCCATTGATTGAAAAATACCGTTGGCATTCAAACAATGAGACATTCGAGTGGGAAATACGTTTTCGTAATGCAGTGTGTGTGTGTGTGTGTGTGTGCAGAGTGATTTGAGGTGGCTGTATGGCCCATTTCCTTTTCCCATTATGTAAAAAAGAAAAAAAAAAATCTAAGCGCTCCTGACCGCTGCGTATTTTTTATTCAATCTGCTTTAATGTGAAATGATTTCTGATGACCTCTCTTCATTTCCCGTTCATTCTCAAACGCTTCTTCATCAGCGAGGTCCCGATCGCTATCGCTCCTCCACCAGGACTCATCAGCTGACGAGCGGCAGATGGAATCTCCCCGCGTAACAAACGGCGTCTGATGAAATAAAAAAAAAAACAAATCTAATTTCCGGTGTGTGATCATTATTTGAAAAATACCACCAGATCTACACCCAGGTGATGGAGTGAAAACAAATCGATAAAAACAACTTGTGTTATGGTGTTTGTGATTATATGTTTGAAGGTACCGAGCAGATCAACACATGTGTTTGCGATTCAGAAAGGATTTCAACAGATTGAGATCACAAAAGATGTTGAATAAGAAAAGTGAAAGTGGAGGAAACTCACAAGTCAACAGGAAACAACGCGGGGGGGGGAAAAATTGTGTTTTTAGAGGAAATGAGAAATATAACCATCAGAGGTTTCTGCTTTCCACAAAAAAAATAAAAAAATCAATCGCAGGAGTTCACGAAGGCTCCAAGAAAAAAAAAAAAAAAGGAAACTCTCTGTGCTGGGTTAATATTCCACTATGAATTGTCAGTAAAGATTTTAAAACATTCTTGTTGCCATAGTATTACTATTATTATTTTTTCCCAGCATGCCACTCAGCACCCTCTGCAGTCCCTGTCCTGCCACGTGACACTCGCTGTGATTTGTATGAAACTGCACCGCAACTTAAATGTCGAAACAGGAAGTGAATCCTGGAGAGCAGAGAGGGAAGGAGGTGAGGAAGATTTTTTTTTTTTCCTCCAGGGCGACGGTGGTCATGGATCACGCAGACTCCACACCCATCTTTCATTGTGTGTGTGTGTGCGCGTGTGTGAGTCCGACAGCAGTGCCGCACTAACACTGGTCACCTGTCAATCAAACTGGGACTTGGCTGAGATGTAGTTTTTTGTTTGCTGTGGGTGCAAATAATGACTATTTAGGTTCATGCATTTGTATTTTTAATAACTAGCATTTTACCTCTCTCTCTTTTTTTCCCTCCTTCCTTCATCAGCTCTTTTGGGAATGGCTGCTCGTCGTGGTTTCAACTTTTTAAGGACTCTCCGAGTCTGAGTTTGCTGTGTTTCGTATTTCGCCGGCCCGGGGGCAGACGTCGTCGTGTCTCGGGGCCCCAGACCGCGCCTGTGTGCACGGGCGACGTGGCGGACGGTATCCGAGCGTCATTTGAGCTCTGCCGTCATGGATTCCTTCATCGATCTCCTCGGGGTCGTCTGTGGTTTGGTGGGAAATGCCTGTTGCATTTTGGAGCCCAGATTTGTCTCTTTGGCTTTTAATGTTTGTGTCAGTGACATCTGAGGTGAGCCCATGTCAATGGACCGAAACCCACTTTCCCCTCAGAGACTCAGTGTCTCATGGACGTCGTAGCCTGACTTCAGGCTGGTGTCACTTTCTGTTCAGTGCAAATGTCAAGACACCATTTTGCATCTCAATTGACATCATTGATTTTAGGTTTAAAGGTTCATGATCTATAAGCAATACAAAATAAAAGGTTTTCATCCAGTTACTTGGAGTTCATAATCAATCATCCGCCAATCAGACAAAATCTGGCTAAATGCATAAAACATCGCAAAGTGACATGACACAAAAGATTTAATATCTATTATTGATTATAGCTCAACTTCAAAACTTGTTTTTTCGAGAATATTTATTATAAAAAATGCAAAAATGACGGAGATGTTGACATACCACCCAGTGACTAATGTAGCTGAGGTATAATTTGCGGCCTGAAGATTTTTTTATTTTATTTGAATTTCATTCATTTCGAAGTTTGCTATATTCCAAATACTTTACTTAGAGCAAAACTAGTGCGTACATTTCCACCAGGCCTCACATTTATACCAAGCGCGCGCACACACACACACCTGCTGTAATCCCCTGAGCTGATGCTGTGAATGTATGTGTTATTAAGCAGCTTCCTTGTTAAATATGTCTATCACTCGCTCCTCCAGAGTATTACCATTAGCTTTTTTATCCCCGTGCAGCTCTCCTGGGAGCCGCAGGAAACTGAACCGCCGGGAAACTTGTTAAATGTGGCTCTGCGTCCTTTTCCCGCCCCACGTGTGCACATGCATATGTTGCTGTGCTAATGCATGCGTGCATGAGTCCGCGGTGTGCCTACGTGGTTGTATATTCATGTTTGTCACATACCAGCATGAAGTCTCATTAGAGAGAAACTGGTGTGTGTGTGTGTGTGTGTTGTTTCAGGAGGAAAGGTCAGGACGGGACGCACGTATTGACTCTGAAACCAGGGGAATGCTGGGTAATATTTACGACCCGCATGCACAAATCCAAACACACACAGTTTTGCACACCGTGTGTGTTGTCAGAGATGAATCTGAACAAACAGGCCAGTTTGTCCTTCAGCTTTGTTCTTTTTTTTTTAACCCAGATCTGTGAGCAGGATTTCAGCCGAGGAGCCGTGAGTGGTGAGAGAAGGTTGGTGAAGGACTTCAGGTCAGAAATCAAAGTTTGTCATGAAAAACCAGCACCAACGTCGGCAGGAGATTGCAGCGATGAGGCGACTTCCAGCAGGTGCCGGGGTCACATCCCATCTGCTCCTCAGAATATAGGAAACAAACTAACAATGGTGGTGGAGTGGAATCCAAGGCTGAAAGGAGGAAGGTGAAGTTCTACGTGAAGCTGAAAAAGGGTCGAAGGGTCTCGGACAAATAAAAGCAGCCGAGGAGAGAAGAAAAATCTATAAACCGTGAAGTGGAGCAAAGTGCAAAAACCAACCCAAAGAAAGAGTCCGATGAAAACAGCAAAGTGTTTTTTTTCTATTTATTTTTCAGAAATTGCATTTTCATACATTGTTCAGTTTGTAGCCATAGATTTGGTGTGCAGCATTTTTTATGCAAGAATAGACAATACACACACCATTTTTGAGTTTATTCCATTTTGTCTTAATTAAAAAGCAAAGCATGTCGACCACAAAAAGGACGATGAAGATCTGGAAGAGTCACCATTGGGCTGAAGATCCTTCATTTGCATTTTTTTTTTTACAAAACCTAACCCATGGACCATAATGCTTTGCAGTGTTAAGATTGTTAAAGCACACAGAGAATTATTTTAAATTCTTTAAACTTGTGGAGAAACCCATTCCTGAGCCGGAACATGAAGATGTCTGAATAACTCCTGGGCAGACTGGAGGCAGAGACCTTGGAGAGGGCTGGCCTGGGGGTAAAATAAAAAAAAAAAAAAAAAACATCCCAGGAACTCACAGATCGTCGAAGGACTCCAAGTCTCTCGGGTCAGATTTATTATACAGAAATACATTTAAAAGTTAAATTTCATGAAACACCGCTGAATTTGGCTTCAGAAAATTGAGAAAGTGGTAAAACCCTCCTTTGTGTCTGGAAAAACATCATGAATTATCTTGAAACTCTTATATCAAGTTCTTCTACTATCTCAATTATTAAGGCATTGAAACTTTTAGTATTTTGAAAATAATTATATTCTAGCCACTAACAGGTTCACAAACTTGTAGTGTGAGATGTGTGTCTACAATCTGGAATATATTTATTTCTACCCTCGCTAAAGCAGCACTTCTCAATATTACCATTATTTTTTTATTTTTTTTATGGCGGATGGAAAATACGCCACTGAGTGATGCGAGACGCGTAAAGGTGCATCTCCCCCTCGGCTCTCTCCGTCTTCCTCCGGCTGACTCTTTGGTTTTATGGCTCCACACATTTATTGTCTGCTTCACCCTGAGCTGCTCTCGTCAGCTTTGTTTTCAGTGGAAAAGCTCTGATTTATCCGCCATCCACTATCTGCGCAGCAGCGGCGAAAAAAAAAAAAAGACTGCGGTCGACTTCAGGTACAGAGAAATAACATATAAAAATAAAAGACGTTCTTTTTCCCTTTAGGCCATTTTATTTATCAAAATGTGTCATGAGTCAGTGTTGCGGTAAGACAGCCAAAAAAATAAATCAAATGAATGTTACTTTTAAGATAATTAGGAAATGTTCTTTTCAACATTACATACATCTTTTACTTTATGTTTTTTTTTTTTTTTTATATCAAGCTATATTTGAATATGTCAGACTTTTAAATATATATTATTTCCATGTCATTCTAACCATTGCACGTTATTGCAGGAGAAAAGGGGGGGGGGGTCAGACGGGCTCTAGAAAGTCATAGCGCGGGAAGCCCACGGAGGCTATAATTATACACTGTCAATAATTCAGCTGGTGAAGGGCAGTATTTTTCCTCAGCTCCCTCCCTGTGTTTCTGTGAATGATGGCGACAACCTGTCACTTTTCCATCCACCCATCAAACCTGGGATGATTATTATTATCAGAGGTGGACACATGGACCTGCCAGTTTCCACACAACTGGAAACGGTCACGTTATATTCTACTCAGGAAGTGAGTTCCAGGTACAAATGTTTGTTCCATATGCTTTTCTTCTTTCTTTACCCACTGAATATAAATCAATCTACACTATCCTCATTTTTTTTTTCTTTTACACTTACTGTTCCATGGAGCTTGTGCCAATAGATACCTTTGTTTTCCCCTTCCACTGTTGCCTTACATTGTTAAGGCCACCATTTCTAGAGAACTATTCATAGTTTTTACTTCACCATTATGTTCAACGCAACAATAACTCAACTGTGTGTCTAGTGCAAATCTAAACAAGACAAAAGCATAAAAGACTGTTTAATAATAATAAATAAATGAATAAAAGTGCTTTTGTTTGCAAGCTATACGAAAACCCATCTATTCACAGAGCTGCACGTCTCTGCACCTCCCTCTAATTAGAAGCTTCTCGTGTGCAGCGTTGTCACTGTTGACCTTTCTCACAACCCACAGTGAAGCGACACCTCCTGAAATCACAGCTCCGCATTAACCACGCGGCGGCTCTGGCTGCTAATTACTCTCTAAATCTGGCCGGGTTCTTCACTGCACTGTCAGATTTCTTCATTTAACATATTTACATCCAGTTGGTTGAGGTTGAGTTCTGTTGGACCTTCTTAAAAGAGCAAGTAGTCATCTGCAGCGCTGGATTAGGATTTGATTTCTTTAATGTGCAAAGACACAAATGCAAATTAAAAACAAACTGCTGTAAAGGGGTGGGGGGGATAAAATAAAATCAGTTCGCTGTGGCATGATTGCCTTTTTTTTGTTTTCCCACTTGCGTGACACCGGCTGAGGTTGAGAGAAGAAGAAATGTGTGACTCTCTCTGGCGGGTTGTGTGATGGTGTGACAGAGAAGAGATGGAGAAGCCGGTCGTTATATTAACCCGCAGATTCGGAGCAGCTGTGTGGACCAGGTGCAAGTGATCAAAAGCCCCACCCACACACACACACAAATCACATGTAATAGCTTAGAATGCATTTGAGGAAATTAGGGAATTCAATGATTTTTTATGTTTTTTTTTCCAGCAGTGCTGGCTGTGCTCGGATAAATCTGCTTTATAAGATGAAATCAAGGTGACGGGAAACAAACATTGCATTGTTTCTGTCCTGGAGCCATTCAGCCACCAGAGCGCCATAAACTAGGTGTATTTTTATACATTCCAATTACCGCCTTCCATAAGTTCAGCCTCATGTTGGAACCCAAAAAAAAAACAAACACACATGCAATTGTCACCGTTCACAGAAACCTCAGGGCGCTCCATTAGCGAATAAAGAAAAACACGATTTGACTACATTGAGCTGTAAAAACAATGAAAGGGAGGAAATGCAAAATCCTTAATAAATATCCTCAAAAAATGTTTCCAGTACAATTCACTGCAGTTATAAGTTGTGTTATTATAAAAGTCAGACCATATGACCGTTAAAACTGGCTAAAAGCATTGAAGCTTTACTCTGTCTGAATGTGAGTTTTCTTTTTCTATTTGTGTGAGACTATAAAATGCTTGTTATAGAACAAAGTAACTTATATATAAGGATGAATTAACATAAACGCCAAATCCAATAAATGTAGAGATTTAAAAAAAATCATGCAAATTTGATGAGAGTAAAATTAGCCATTTTAATGAAGAAGTAGAAGAGTTTTTTCCTCTCTACAGTAAGTAGGAGTGAGTTCCTGGTAAGCATTTTTTTTTATTCCCAGAGGTTAGAAGACAGTAAATCTCAGAGTTTTGACAAACTTGTGACCAGATGTGTTTATTTTTACCAGCTGTTTCTGTTGAAACTTGATTTTTTTTCATCTCCTCCACCTTTGCTGTTTCTCACAAACCAAAAAGCATCTTTATCGTGTGTGTGTTGGGGGGGGGGGGGGGCAGACACCCAAACAAACCAAACATGTGGCAGCAGCGTGGAACTCGCTGAGATAATGTGTCTCTGCAGGAGGTGAACACAGAGGAAAGTAAAGTCATCACAGAGCCACGACTCATTGGCTGAGAAAGTTTTTTAGGATATAAATAAAGAGAGAAAAACTTTACCCTCCATAAAGCTACAACCAAAAATACAAATCGTTTACACCGTCAGCGTGAAAGTGATGTTTATAACTTTTTTTATATGAGTATACATATATTTTCTTGTTTTGTTTGTTCTAGTATTAAAAGTGGGGTTAGGGGGTTAGGGTTAGTTGCACATGAGAAGTTAACCAGATCTACATTTGTCAGAAAACAGGCTCCAAAAAACACGTTAAATAAAACAGATATCACCGTGTGAATTGCTTTTGTTCAGGTGGTAAAAACAACACAAAACTTTGAAATGTTCCTGCCTCTGATAAACAGCTTCCTCCCCACTGTTTCTAATCAGCCACGTCCAGGAGCGTCTCCGTGCAGCCGGTCAGTGATAAAAAAGTGTTTTGACACTCACTCACCTGAGTAACTGAAAATCCATGTGCTCTGAATATCCATTTGTTTGCCGCTTCCCCTATTTGAGCCCTCGGTGACTCTGGTCTGGCTTCAGGAAGTGATGGACTGTGTCAAAGACAGCCAGGAGATCTGAGAGGAGTGAAACGCTGTGATTTATTTGGGATTGCAAACATGAGAGCAGAAGAGTGGACTCTGAGGCAGATTTCAACAGGATGCTGAATTTGTTCATGGTTGAGCTCGGCAGAAAATGTTGGAAAAAAAAGGAAAAACTTAAAACTATGAGATTGGTTGAAGATGGTTCTGGCCCTCTTTTATTTTAACATGTTTTACATGTAAACTGTCAAATTTGAAAAATAATCAAAGGAATCAGATATTGTGTTGCTGGGGATGTACGTTATGAAATAGAATGAAAAGTGAATGATGAGCATGAACTATATATCCACTCGTTATATATGCACAGCTGAAGTGATAATTTCAAAAAAGAGCCATGTCATTAATTTTTTTTTCAAGCGTTTACCCGATAATGAGGTAAAGCGCCAGCAGCTACCACTTGGAGTTTGGGATTTGTCTTGGTGAATGTGAGTCCTCCGGGCCATGTTCTGAATGTCACATCTTTAGGAATTTTTCTTTTTTTTTTGAATTAAATATGCATCCTGAAATAGACCATAAAATTAGGAGTTTTAAAGTGAACTTAATCAAAGTCAGTGGCTTTGCTAAGAAAACGACAAATATCAAGACAGGAATATTCTTGTTAAGAATGAAAGTTGACATGGTATTTATGGACAAAGCGGAGGTTAAACTGAACAATTTTTTTACATTCTTAATGAAGCTCTGATTTTGCTTTGGCTCTTTTATCCCCAATCCCTCAAATTTCTAAATCCTATCAAGGACCCGGAGCAGTGCCGGAAAGAGAACCCACTGATTCTCTGGACATTCCACCCAACGGCAAAGTACAACAATTATAATCTTAACAGTTTCCAAAAGGAATAAGGCCGTAAAGTAGTCGACTAACTAAAAAAGGTATTCATGCAAACCAATGTTGGGCTTGCGCAAGTTTGAATGACTTCCTGATGTCCAAGCGACATGGGAGACCAGAGCATGAAAGTTGGTATTGAAGGGTTTTCTGGGATGCCGAACACGATGATCATGGTCCTGTGTCTAGTGGACATCGGGACGTGGGTGAAAATAAGACATAGATTTGTTTCTCTTGAACCTTCACCTACTTCTCGATGTCCGAGCGACACGGGACCAAGACCAGCGCGTTCGGCATCCCAGAAAACCCCCTAGTCCCAACTTTCATCTTTCTAGCACCAACCCCTCACCATAACCCTTACCCCAGTTCCTCTCTTGTGACCACTATAAGTCTGGAAATAGGGTTAGGGTTAAGTTTACTAAAACCCTAATTCCAGGCTTATAACCCCTATCACTTTGAAACCGGGGTTAGGGTTTTGGTGAAGGGTTGCTCTTGGAAAGATGAAAGTTGGTACAGGGGGGTTTTCTGGGATGCCGAACGCGCTGGTCTTGGTCCCGTGTCGCTCGGACTTCAGGAAGTGGGCGAAAACACAAGCTCGTTTTGTGGGTTTGACCATTCGCCTTTTTCCCAATGTCTGAGCAACACGGGACCAGGACCAACGCGTTCGGCATCCCAGAAAACCCCCTAGTCCCAACTTTCATCTTTCTAGCACCAACCCCTCACCATAACCCTTACCCCAGTTCCTCTCTTGTGACCACTATAAGTCTGGAATTAGGGTTAGGGTTAAGTTTACTAAAACCCTAATTCCAGGCTTATAACCCCTATCACTTTGAAACTGGGGTTAGGGTTTTGGCGAAGGGTCACTCGTAGAAAGATGAAAGTTGGTAGAAGGGGGTTTTCTGGGATGCCGAACGCGCTGGTCTTGGTCCTGTGTCTCTCGGATTTCAGGAAGTGGGCGAAAACGCGAGATCGTTTTGTGCGTTTGACCATTCGCCTATTTCCCGATGTCCGAGAAACACGGGACCAAGACCAGTGCGTTCGGGGTCCTAGAAAACCCCCTAGTACCAACTTTCATCTTTCTAGCACCAACCCCTCACCAAAACCCTTACCCCAGTTCCTCTCTTGTGACCACTTTAAGTCTGGAATTAGGGTTAGGGTTAGGGTTACTAAAACCCTAATTCCAGGCTTATAACCCCTATCACTTTGAAACTGGGGTTAGGGTTTTGGTGAAGGGTCGCTCGTAGAAAGATGAAAGTTGGTACAGGGGGGTTTTCTGGGATGCCGAACGCGCTGGTCTTGGT
>JAFBJU010000880.1:282543-311710 GCA_016785305.1 Colistium nudipinnis
CCCTATCACTTTGAAACTGGGGTTAGGGTTTTGGTGAAGGGTCGCTCGTAGAAAGATGAAAGTTGGTACAGGGGGGTTTCCTGGGATGCCGAACGCGCTGGTGTTGGTCCCGTGTCTCTCGGACTTCAGGAAGTGGGCGAAAACGCGAGATCGTTTTGTGCGTTTGACCATTCGCCTATTTCCCGATGTCCGAGAAACACGGGACCAAGACCAGCGCGTTCGGCATCCTAGAAAACCCCCTAGTACCAACTTTCATCTTTCTAGCACCAACCCCTCACCAAAACCCTTACCCCAGTTCGTCTCTTGTGACCCCTATAAGCCTGGAATTAGGGTTAGGGTTAGGGTTACTAAAACCCTAATTCCAGGCTTATAACCCCCTTTCACTTTGAAACTGGGGTTAGGGTTTTGGTGAAGGGTCGCTCGTAGAAAGATGAAAGTTGGTACAGGGGGGTTTTCTGGGATGCCGAACGCGCTGGTGTTGGTCCCGTGTCTCTCGGACATTGGGGAGTTGGCGAAAACGTGAGATTGTTTTGTGCGTTTTGACCGTTCACATACTTCTCGATGTCCGAGCGACAACGGACCAAGACCAGCGTGTTCGTGACATTTACATTTCACTTTTAAGGTTATAAATGTGAAATTAGGGTTATAGTTTCGTTGAAGGCTCGCTGAGGTATTATTTTGTATGGCTGTGATACAGACCATTTAGGAATACATGTGTGTATCTTACATTTGCCGCACACACTCATTGCAGATTCAGTTTTAAACCTACAATAGAGGAGCAGCACTATTCTTAAAATACAAAAAAAATAAAAAATAATTATATTCTGGTGGAGAAGCAGCTCCTGCTGGAGGAGAAATGTTTTCATAGGGGATGCCAGAAGAAATCACCTCTGAGAGGAGTGGGGTAATGAAGTTGAGGCGAGTTGATATTAAGATAAACTGCAATATCTTTAAACCTATAGCAGATGAGGCTGTGAATAATACATCTCCATTCAAAGTGTGAAAGTGTGTGTTGCACCGGGCGCTCCTCTTCCTCCTCGTGGGCCGGAGTATATCTCCAAATGTTATTAAAGCTCTGGGAGACAGAGACAGATATTGGAAAAAAAAAAAAAGAATTGAGAAGAAGAATGCTGGCTTGGCTTTATGAGGAACGTGTCTCAGGAATGTAGATGAGTGGTTTGGATTTAAAGGAGCTGCAGTTAAAGCATGATGGAGGATTCCATTAACCAATAGTGTGTGTGTGTGTGTGAGCGTTTGCGTGTATGTGTGTGTGAAATTGATCCAAAAAAGTTCATTGTGAATATGGTTTTGTGCAAACACGATGTTGTGTGTCACTTGCAGTTGCACTTACATTTGTGAATTGTCGACATGTATTGCCCTCTGATCTCTGCTTGACGTGAGCCGTGTGTGTGTGTATGTTTGTGTGTGTAGTCTAGTTTGCGCGTGTGTGTGTGCATGTGTGTAGAGTCTCATACACTCCACCTCCATTCTCTCCACCCTGCATGTCCTGGCACTAGACTGCGTGTTAAAATCCATCCTTTTCTTCAGTGAAACACCTTGGCGTTTGATGAGATGAGTTTGTGTGTGTGTCTGTGTGTGTGTGTGTGTGTGTGTGTGTGTGTGTGTCTGTGTGTGTGTGTGTGTGTAGAATTACAGCAGGGAGACAAAGATAGTGATTATGTGTCAGGCAATTCCACTCCTGACGTGTGGGTCTTTGATTATTGAAAGGTAATTATTGTGCTGAAGAGTGACAGCGTGTACACACTCTAACACACACGCACACACACACACACCTTCAGAGAGGGGAGTCTCCCATCCTCAGGGCGGGACAGTTGTGCTGGTGTCCATCACCTCTCTAATGGTGATATACGACCTTTCATTACCATGGCCCACACGTTCCTCTCTCTCTCCACTCACTCACACACACTGTGTGTGTTTGTGTGTGTGTGTGTGTGTGTGTGTGTGTGCGGTATATTAGAATCTGCCAAGAGAAGGAAAGAGCCAGAGAAGTGAACAAAGACACTTTCCTTCGTGGATGCGTCATGTTTCATTTAACTGATTGTCTAATCTGAACCAACGACATCTGTCAACCACCTTGAGTATTTTTTCATTTATTTATTAATGTTTTCATTTTTCTTTCTCTCTTTCTGACATGTATGTCTGTGAAATCCCAGTGAGGTGCAGTGATTTTCTGCACCACCGTTTTTTGTCATTTTTTTTCACAACAGTACACCTTTACTTCTTGCTTCTTTGATGAGTTATATGTGAAGGTATGTGAATAAATAAAAAAAATAAAATAAAAAATAAAAAATTTAGACCCCAAAAAAATATGGTATCTGCTATTTATTATGACGTTTTTGCTTTCACACATTCAGTGGCGTGACGCAGCAAAGTTTTCAGTCCGGTGAACCCAATAAAAAAAGCACTTAATCTGTCCGCGGCGTGTTTCATATTCCTGGACTCCACTCGCTCCGATTTACAGCTGACGGCATCGAGTGCCCGGGTCAGGTGAGCTTGTAACTGAGCCGGCTCCTTGATTAAAAACCAGCAACCTGAAGATCAGCACTGAAAAGTTCCTCCAAACCGCGTTTGGGTCAATGCGTCAAAAAAATAAATAAAATCAACTGGCTAGAGTCATGGGCGAGCAGAAGAAAATTTACAGGTGTGTAAAAAAAATAAAAAAAAATTAAATGTGCACATATGAGGAGTCTGAAGTTTCACTTCATGCTGATATCAAAAAGTGAGAAAACAGATTTATATAATCTCAATAATATGAATTTATTGAAATGTTCTTATATATTTCATAATACATCAAATATTGAATCCATATTTAATCTAAAATGATTGATATTGTTATCATACATAGTCCATTGACTGCATTGATACATATGATATTAAACATATAAATTACACCAAATATTCTCGATTAACTATATACAGTATATATAATCCAGTCAAGTATTAAAGGAATATTTCATCAAAAAGTGATATTTTTCCATCCTGTGGTGTCTGAGCTCTTTATACTTTGATTTTTCAAGAATGAAAAAAAGTTTTTTGGATTTACAGTAACTGTGTCACCCTTCTCCTCATGAAAACATGAATAGGATTCTCATGGTGAAATAAAGGTGCAGGTGTGTCCTCGTGAATGTGCAGGACTCCAACTGACTGTTTTTTTTTTGTTTGTTTTCTTTCACCGCAAGAGGAAAAACTTTTTTCGAGTTTTTCTTCTTTTCTTCTCGTGCTGCAAACATCGAGACCTCCAAGCGTCCGGAGTCTTCGTGTGCTGTGATTTGCAACTTGAACAGATTACACTTCAAAGCCGTTCGATAGAGGACAATTACAGCTGCAATTTTGTGGCCTGGCTCCAATCTAGTTATTTAGTCAATGTGTGGAAGTGTGTGTGTGTGTGTGTGTGTGTGTGTGTGAGATTTTTAAGTTTTACAAAAGTGATTTGAAAGTTTTTTTGCACTCCTCTTTCATTAGGCAGAAGGTTTGAAAATAGCAAAAAAAAAAAAAAAAAAATCCTCATTGTAGCTCCCATAGCTTCTTCACTAAGTGTAAAAAGCCGGACGCACTATGAGGATGAATGAATCGTGCATGAGTGAGATTTAATCCTCTACGGTGCAGTAAACAGAGAGATGAAATAATCCGGGCCCGACAGTGACGATAACCGCCGTCGACACACGCGTCTACACGCCAGGGAGACGCACAACATCTCAATCCGAGGGCCGACGCTCTTTCATCTTTCACCTCAAAGTTTTAATTATCCAGGAATTCCGTTGAATCATTGATGACAAAATACCTTTGAGGAACTGGCATTAAAAAAAATGGAAATTTGGTCCAAAATCACCTCTGTCTTCAGTCAGAGTTGATTAATATATAAAAATGTTCTTGCCGAGGTTTGTGTTTCTCTCTTTTTTCACGGCAAACTCGTGCTCCCAGCGGCTTCATAAAAGGATTGTGCAGTTTGTGTGGGAGGGAAACATAAAAGGAAAAGCAGTCCACAGGTGGTGGGATGGGACGCTCGACTCTGATCACCAATAACTGTGTGTTTTAATACCGGGCCCCGGCCAGCAAATACACATATACAAGTATATCGTGTGTACTTTCTATAAATAATCAACACAATATACAGGAGGTGTCCATGTTTAGACTTTGAAGGATTCAAATAGCATGCAAATGTGATTTTTTTTCTTTTTTTATCCAGCTCATATTTATACTCGTAAAACTTCCATTGTGTTTTTATTTCTGGCTTTTTGTTTTTTCATCTGTGTTTCTTTTATGAAGAAGCGAGAAAAGACAAATGGACATTGTTGTCCCTGCTGAATACGATGTGATGTCCTAATACCACAGCCAGATGCGTTTTTTTGTTCCCCAGTGCGACTCACGTGTGCTTATTTATACCCACCAGCTCCTGGAGGATGTCGGGGAGTCACATGGGACATCATGACATTATTAAAAGGATCTATTTTAAACCAAACTTCACCTGCACAGGTGAAAAGGTAAAATCCATATATCCTGGAGGACGTGTGTCCCTCAGGAAATGAAATCACCTCTTTGTGACTTTGGTTTAGATTCTGGGACGAGTCGGAAGTGGATCTCTGAGCTCTTGGACTCTTCAAAAAATAATAATAATACTGTCAAAATAACGAAAAAAAGATGGAAGAAGAAAGCATCTCGGAGTTTATAATAGGAATCTGAAGAGTCGAGGAAGTTATTACAGTGACAGCGACTCTATCCGTCATCTCGGCAACTCTGGGGCAAACTGTGCAATTACTACCCTTCTCGCCACGGAGTAATTGGCCGGTGGAGTTCATCCCTGGATCAGATAACATTGTGTTGCTTTGACAATTAAGTAGGATTCAACTTTCTTTTTTCTTTTTTTGACTGGAGCTTCATGCATCAGGACCCCTGATGTGTCAGCGTGGCGGTCTCACATATATATATATATATTTATAAACAGGAATGTCATACAGCGTGGCCTTATATATGGAAGAAAATCTGAATACTCATATTCAGATTTTGGTCCTGGACACACTGATAAGAATAGTCGGAAATAAAAAAAAATACGAGCTTTATTTATCTCATTCTGAAATGCAATCAGACAGTTATCGAATGAATTGGCAACTTTCAAAGTTTACTCATTTTCTACCGTGCGTGTGAAAACAAAATCCTTTTTCAATCCTTCTTCTGCTGAGCCGGATTATTAGTCTTCGTGGGGTCCACTCCCATTATGGAGATGTTATAAAACCTACATAGTTCATCAAATCCCAGCGTCACATTAGGTGAAGGTGTTGGAACAGACAGGCCGCCTGCTCCTGATTAATGCTGGAATTAAAATGCAATCCATCAGAAGACATCGCGGAGGAGCACCACGGCCTTATCTCGACTTCATTTCAGAAATGACATCAGCTCGGATCCCGCACTCTCCATAAATAATCACATAAACCTCTCTTTTATCATGTATTCTTTACTTCCTGTCGAGGAATGTTTGTTCCAGGCCTTCTGCACGAGATGACGCCATCTCGGACCTTATCTGCCTTGGCGCCGTATTTCATGACTCAGCAGATTTTGGGGGGACGGACGAAAATGTGATGAAATTGAAATGTGTTACAGGAGTGTCGGGCGGATACGCGACCACGAGGCAACAACCTTATAACGCGCTACGTGTGTGTGTGTGTGATGGTGAGTTAGCGTGTGAAAGAGTGGGTGCGCTGAGTGATTCATCGGTTTATTTCATTGTATTAAATAATAACCTTTCTCCCATGTTACTCATCAGGCGACAACCACGTCGACACTCGCACAGCTCAGTGACAAAATGTCGCGGTGAACGTCACGGGTGAATAAATGCTTCTTTTACTCACCCGTGAGACGTGCGTCGGTGCGTAATGAACTTTGGGAAGGGACTTGTTGACAGTGTTGATTATTCATTCAAAGTTTTTGCATTTCCTGTATTAACATGGCAAGTAGTGAACATTTTCAGGGTGGCTGTTTTTACCCATTTTTATTTATTTTTGTTTAAACAAAAAGATTAATGGATAAATAGATAAACATATTTTGATCCCTGTGGGGAAATGCAGGTGTCGTAGCAGCAACAGTTGCAACAGCGAAAAAAAAGTGCAAAATAAGCAAAAAATTTCAACACAAACAAAAGAGCAAAAAGAATATGCATAAATAAACCTATACATTAAGTAACTATAGATGTAGTGAAATGAATATGCTTGTAAATGCTTATACACATGGATGTAAATTCCTGAATGAAATATATGATTAGGGCCTGTGTGTTGATAAGTGATTTCACTGAAGGTGCCTCAGTGTCACAGTTTTGTCCCGAGACGCGTTTGTGTTGGAGGCAAAAGTGTGACACACAAAGTGTAATGTGTGGAACTTTGTGTTTGTGGCCGCAAAAAGATTTGGGCGGAGGGATGTTAAGTGGGCCCAGGGGGGAGCCGTCTGCCACCGGGTCGCCGGATTCTCCGACTCTGGATCTCTCCCACTTCGGCTCCAGCACTTCTCTTGACAAACTTAGTTTTTTGTAGTGTTAAGTCTCCCTGATGACGGCTAAAATCAAAACCCACTGAAACTGCTCTTCTCAGCGACCTCGGTTGTTTTCCGCCCTCCGGCTTTAGGGACCTCATCGCAGCCGGGCTCTCCGCGTGGAAGGCGCAGACGCACAACCAGACTTAAAGTTGGACCAACAACACAAAGGTGAGTTTTGGTGGCTCGAAGCGGACCAGACCGTATTTTTTTTTGTGTGTTTTAAGTGAGTCAGACTGGAAGGTTGCCGCCATTTCCTCCCATCCGTCCCTTCACTCTCCCAATTAGATTGAATGAAGAGATGTGAAATGCTCTTCCATTGTTTTCACTCCCACCATAAATGAACATCTGTTCCACTCCAGCGTGCGTGTGTTTGCCTTGTACATTATTAATCTTTTTTTTTTTTTCCATTTGGACTTGAAAGGCTACAGAGGTTTCTGGTCTCAGTGTGGAGCTGTTTTTTTTTTGTTTTTTTTCACACGTCGGCCCCTGGTCTTTGTTTATTGACTTTTCATCTCAGACCACCAACAGGTTGACATTTTTTAGTTCAGAGTGATAAATCTCCACCACTGTGTGATGGATTACTTTGAAATTCAGTGTAAACATTCATGGTGGCCGCATCATGGAAACCAAATCTTTGATTATAACCTGTGAAGCCACATGTGCTCTTTGATCATCGCTGCAAAAGTTACAGGGTGGACCGCGTGCGCGCGGCCTCACAGCGCCGCTTCTCTCAGTGTTGTTGTGCGTGCGTGCGTGTGTTCTTGGTTACCTCACACAGGGATTGGAATAAGGAATCAAGTTCCAAGAAAAACAAATCATTTCCCCTCAAAACTTTTCACTTGCTGTTTATGAAAAAGGAGGAATTGTATATATAATACATACATATAAATATACAGTGTAAATACATATATATATATATTACTCAGTGTAGAAAAATGTGCTTCGTTCTTTTAAATTGGAGGATAACTCAACTACTGTGATGCAAATGGAGGATTTTTTGGACGCCGCGTCTATGTTTGTGTTTGAGGGAGGGTTTTGTCTCTGAGTGTGGGTGAGTGTGTCTTTGTGTGTTTGTGTGTGTTACACAATAACTCCCCAGCAAGGCTGGGCTACGCATAACAGTGTGTCGCTTTGAATGGAGGACACAATGGCCTGCGACAACGGCCGATACTGTGGAGAGACTAGATCAAAGTAACAAAGAGGCGTAGATTCATTTCAAGCACATTTCAAAGAGCGATGGATAAAAAAAAAAATAAAAAAAAAAAAAAAAAAAAAAGTATCTCGAGTGAAAAAAAAAAAAAAAACATCAAAGTGAGTCAAAATTGAAATGCAGATGATTTTGCACAGGGGGCCAAGTCATCCATTTGCAGATGTGCATCATTACAGAGAGAAGGAGGTCAAAGGTCAGAGGAGCTGGAGTGGTGATGAACAGCATCATAGGAATGAGTGAGAGAGTGCATCAATGTCAGCCTCTCACAGATGAATCAATGAAACTCCTCCACTCGTCATGACGTGCGTGGATTTCTTTTTCATGGATGCAAACAGCTGTTTATTGTCTGGCCATTATTCCACCGGCTTTTTGATGGTGGCTTTGATGCCGATGCATTGTGGGTATTACAATTTCAGTGAGATGAGTTTGGACACGTCGACCTGGTCCTGAGAAAAAAAATGCCACAAAAGGAATTTTCTCTTGCACCAAGTGCAATCTGCACCTTTTTTAATTTACACAAAAGATTGAACACGTCTCACAGGAAGTACCTTCAACATTTAAACAAATCCATACTTGGCTGTCTCAGAAATTCCCGCGTGTCGCGCCTGTACGCACTTTCTCTGTCGAGTAATAACCGCCAACGTTAAGGTGACCGAACCTTGCAAAATGAACACGCTCACGTCATTGTGGCGTCGACTGAGTGTGTGTTAATAACGTCTGTCGGGAGGAAAAGCCGTATACGGTATATACATATATATCGATATATATATTTCAGTGTGAGACCGTGTGTGTGCTATTAAGGCTGGAACTATATAAAGTGTGATGTCAGGAAAATAGTGGAAATGCCCACTTCAGCTCAGCAGACCCACGGGGACAAGGTCAACACGTTGGTGTTGTGCGACCAACGGAGCGAGTGAGTTTCCACTCAGGCACAATCTAACAGAGACAAACAGCGGCAGCCTCACACGGAGGAGCAGGAAATACAAAAAAATATATAAATTCGTTTTCTGTTGATCAGAAACAGAAAAACGTTAATCATGTTAATCGTCTCATTGTCTCAGTTGTTATTAGTGCAGCTGCTCAAAAAAGCTTTCCATTGATTTTGGTCTGGGTTGGGGAAGTATAAATAAGCAGACAAAAACAGAGAGTCCTGGCCTAAATTCACCTCATGGAGTTATTGGTGATTTATTGCCAAATAAATGCCATTCAATAACAGCTCTAGGCACACACACACGGAGAAGTCGGAGGTGCGATCCGGATCAATCCTTCACTAACATCTCACGGAGCCACTTTGTATTATTGCTCTGGGAGTGAAAGGCTCAGATTTGCGGAGATAAATGTGACGTCTCTCTTCTACGGGAAGTAAAAAAAAAAAAAAAAAAAAGTTTTGCGATTCCCATCCTGCAGTCGTTTAAATGTCTTAAGCGTTTTCTGTAAGAAACCAGAGTTGAAATCAGATGCTACATTCGCATTGGAGGGAAAATGATTCACATTTGTAATGTTTTCTTGTATATTCCGTTTCGTCTCGTTACTTCATCTCCTTCTCTCCTTCCTCCTCCCCCTCCTCCTCCTCCTCTCCCACGACCGTATCCTAGATACAAGCTGTGGTGTTTTGCTCATTTCCATGTTTTC
The DNA here is from genome assembly GCA_016785305.1 of Colistium nudipinnis. Taxonomy (NCBI): domain Eukaryota; kingdom Metazoa; phylum Chordata; class Actinopteri; order Pleuronectiformes; family Rhombosoleidae; genus Colistium; species Colistium nudipinnis. The sequence goes on from JAFBJU010000880.1 coordinate 291,926, forward strand.
TACTTTTGCAGTAATCTCCTTTTTTTTTTCTCCTCCTCGGTGTTGTAATATTATTTAAATGGAGTGCTCCTGTTATATTATTGAAAAAAAGGGAACATTTTCAAACGTTGGATGATTTTTTTTTCTTCTTTGTGTCATAAACATACATATTTCATTCATTGAAAACCTTTTTTTTCAACCAATACATTGATTGACATCATTTACATGCATTAGCAACGGTGGACAATATGAGATTCCAGAGATAACTGGAAGTCTGAGATGCTCCGGCTTTAGGAGGTGAGAGTAAAAACCTGAGAGGGCTGCAGCGGCTAGTTTGACTTTCACTTCCTGCCGCTGGAGTAATTAGAAGAGAACGCTCCATTTAGCAAAGTGTGGCTCGTCAGAAAGTGAAACGCAGGTTTAAAAATAGGAGCCGCTTTATGTTGCAGACTGATTTATCGCAACACGCCATTTAACTTGGCTTCAGTCTCCCAGCACGACTCTGAGCAATTAGACCAGACGCAGCCAGCCAGAGAGCGAGCGAGCGAGGGAGAGAGAGAGAGAGAGAGAGAGAGACTCTGACAGTTTAGTGATGCCAACAAGCTGTAAAGTATTTGGTGTTAATTGCATAATTAATGAGATGGCGAAAAGTGGCAATTTGAAAAAAAAAAAATGGTGGTGGAGTGTCATTTGGAGAGGCTTGATTTCCTCGTGTCTGATGTGGGATTCGGATTCTACAGTGAACACGCTTTGATTTGTTGGTGGAAGGGGTCACAGTGGGGGGGAAAAAAAAACTCCCCCTTTATTTGAAGACGTTGAAGACGTTTCGTCTTTTCCTCGTTTACTCGCCGCCACGCTCCGAAGTTCCAGCTCCCATTTAAGTGAGTGTATGATCAAAGATGGGGTTGTTCATTTTGTCTGTCTGCACTTGTTCTCTGATGAAAGGATCTGTCAGGAAACGTTGTCAGTTCGTTAACGCGCAAACATACGCATCTCAAATAAGTCTCGGATGCTTCGACATAGCCCTGTAAGTATTGGGATATACCATAAATATTTGTGCAGATTTAAATGCAGATGAGGAACAACTTTGGACTTTTTTTTTTATTTTTTTTAAACATTTGCATTCATTAGTATTTCAGGTAAAGGCGCAACTCACAGATCTGCAAAACGCTGCACCTGAGTTGTGGTGTTTTTTTTTTAAGTTTGTTGACTGGCAAAAATAATATTCCTCTTCTTTTCTTTTTTCTTTTTATGCCAGCCTTCCCTTCACAGTGGAAATCCCACAACATAGCCGTGGTTTGAGTGAACTGGGGCTGGGAACGGTTAATGGACCAAACAGCCTGAAGGGGTTAGTTGTGTGTGTGTGTTGAGTGTGTGTGTTTGTTGTGACCCGTCCGTGCTCAGGTTGAACACTCGGGCTGCAACAGAATGATCTTAATACATGCACTGTAGTTTAAAGCTGTGTGCCAGATTAATGAAATCATTAAAAAGCCAACAAAATCCGGCCCCGGGTTTTACATTACGCCGAGATTTTTTTCAATTAAATCTATTGATGAACCATCATCTGGTTTAATGTGATAATACGCGGTGTAGTAACCGTGCAGAATGTATTATTCAGCCATTAATGCCATGGCTTCCTGTTTGAGGACGAGTTTTTCTACAAACACCCACACACATCCTGCATCCTAAACTTTAAAGGCTAAAGAAAAACAAAAAAAACACTAAAATGAGTTTTTGATTCAGGGTCTGAACATTGTGAAATAAAACTAAAAACTCATCAGGTCTATTGAGCCTCTGTCTCTCAGGCTTCTGGTCTCCGGTCTCGTCCTCTGGTGTTTTATCCGTCTGTGGACTCCCGCCCGTGCAGTCAAGCGTCGTAACACATCCACACCCTCAACACTCACAACAAGACACACAACAAATAGCCAATTTAAAGCTGCTTCCATTGACAGACGCTTTCAAAAAATCTCTTTGTTTTTTCACGTGCTAAGTAGCATGCCAGCGTGCAGTGTGGAGGAAGGCGCTGATGATGCTTTGCCGTTCCCTCCAGAGAGAGAGAGAGAGAGCGAGAGAAAGAGAGGGAGGAAGGAGGACAAACAGCAAAAAAGCTTCAACACATGATATCTAGAAAAAAAAGGAAGAAGATTGTCTTCACTTCAAATATAGATATATATATATATATATATCAATTTAATTTGCCAAAGTTCAGTGGAATTAGCAAAATCCCACAGTATCATCAGTAATATTTAAATGTCACCATGCCTGATATTCAAACTCAAAACCTCTTTTATTCCAACTCCAACACTTATTTAAAATCATTGTCATGGTCCTCTATCGCTTAAAAAAAAACCTGAAATAAAACAACCTCTAAAACCAATGAAATTATATTATGAAGTCGAATCAAAAAACTCTGTGCAAATCTGTGGAAATGAGAATAAAAGAATAAACTAACTTGCAGCAGCTAAAAATAATAATAATAATAATAATGTGAGCATGAGAAAAATAAATGCACACCTGACTAAGTATAAGAAGACTCAGATATTCAACCTGAGCGAGGTCATTATCACGGGGGACGGATGTCACACCCCTGAGGTGTGTAACCTTAGCTACAAGTCATTCTTATTACAGTCAAATTTCCCGTCTCAGGAATTTATCTGGGATGAGCTCCTAAAAACCTGACCTCCTCAGGGTCTGTGTTTTTTATCTGCTTCTTTACTTCCTGGCGTTTGTAACTGATGAGTTATGACCCCACATAATATCCCGTAACACGGCACTCTTTTGTAGCCTATGGTTTACTATGTATTATTCATATAAACTGTGACATTGTCCCAAAGGACTTTGAAATTCTGTTGTGATACATAAATCTGCATCGGGGAGATGACGCGACAACAGTGGCACGACTGTTAAAGTATTAGGTAAGCTCCCCCCCCCCTCATGCTGACAGAGGCGGTTGCCACGGCAACCACAGCCCACACGTAACCGTGGGATCAGGTCGAATATATATATATATCTTAGCACCTGGATGACCTTTGTTAACCTTTGCGTCTCAGGGTGCAGAACATCCTGTGTGAGACGCATTTCTAATTTTCTCTCAGCAGAATCCCCAGCTGGTGAAGAACACCAAAATGTTTTCATCTATTTGCACGATGGAGAATAGTTTTTATTATTATTATTATTATTATTATTATTATTACTTAATAATGTCTCATCCAGAAACTTAACCTCTTTAACCTCATTACCAAATGTTAGCTGATGCAGAAGAGTTGAGCTCATTGTGTGTTTCATGTTTTGAACAAGCTGAAGAAACCAAAGAAACATATCCATTTTATTAACAACTTGTATCAATGTTCATTTCCCAGGATTCAACACCTTGAGTCACTTATCTTCAAAAGTTTTAATGCAGCTTTCAGTGTGAATATGTCCCGGTGTCCAACACCGTGCCAGAAAGGCTTTTATCTGATGTAACAGGCCCTCAAGTCTTTGTCCCTTGTGTCTCTCACTCCTAATTATTTGGGGCTTTTTGAACCAGCAGTTCCTCGTGCTTTTTTGGATCCTGTCATCTCTCTGTCTGCCAGTAAGTTTATTATATTAAAACGCTTGTCTTTTTTTTTTTTTGTCAGCCATTTGGTGGAAGGGCCACAAACTTTGGAAGGAATCGAGGTTGTGCGGAGCAATATTGTTTTTATACATAAATCAACCTAATGCCAGCACATCTAAATAGAGAGGCCCTTGAGTTGAACCTTGAGGGACGCCACACTTGGAGTGCGGTTTCCCATCCAAATGAAATAGTACCTAAAGTACAGGGATCTAAGACTGCAGATTTCAAACCCATTCTGGTTTATGTCAACTAATAGCGTGTGTCTGACAGTTTCAAAAGCAGGTGAAATGAACGGATTTTTTTTTCTGTGATGTGTCTGTGTCATGTAGACACTTCACGGTTAACTCTAAATAAAACTCCATTTAAAGTCAGAACTTTTTGAGTCGTTGGCAGATTTTTTTCCCAATAATTTGACACATAAAGGTTAAATTTCACATGGGTCTATAGTTACTCATTTCAGAGGCTTTTCATCGAAAGTGGAAGTTTAATAAGTGAAGTTTAACAAACCTGTGGGAAAGAAAGCTGCAGCCTTGGATTCCAATTGGGATTTTCTTTGTATATCTTTCTGTCAACGTTTTATCAAGCATAAAAAAAACCCTTCCTGGTTGAGATGTTATCGCAGTCCTAAGTGTGTGTGGTATCATGTGCAGATCAAGAGGAAAATGATGAGGTGAAGATTATTTTTTTTTTCTATGAATAAGAATTCATTCAAGCTTTTTGTGCTCATGAGTATTTCCACACAGAATAAAACTTGAATAATAAAATCAGAATAATATCCGTTAACCTAGCGCTGCACGCGGGGGTCACCGTGTCGAGGAGGTGCCTGGATGAAAAGAAGTTTCAGCTCCTCAGGATGAATATACAGTTTATTATGTGTGGCGCCTTTAAGCACCCTGGTATTTACTCAGTCCATTAGAATGCAGCAGGATCCTCGGCTGAGGCGAGTCAGTCGGCTCTAATTAGACTCCGGCTTCTGTGGAGAGAAGCCGATCTCGTAAGCCAAGCGTGTAGGAGTCTTTTTTTTTTTTCCAAAGACGCTACAATGACCGTCCATTAATTGTCAATCCGCAGACACAGTCCGTCTTTCCCTCCCGAGCCCGGCCTCCTCCCCCTCCTCCTCCACCTCCTCCGTCCATCCCTCCCTTCGCTCATTAGTTGAAGGAGAGGAGGTGGGCGGTTGGCGGCGGCGGCGGCGCTCAGGGCGAGGATGAGAAAAAAAAAGGTTAAGATTCCACTGACTTCTCCGCGATTAAGAGGACGCCGTATCGCTCATCACGTCTCCCATCGGAGGCAACGGCTCTTTCACCTCCGTCCATTACGCCATCGGCCGTGCGGTGCGACGCGCTGATGGAAATAAAGTCGTCTTCGCCAGAGGAAGTATTGACTCCGAGCGAGGCGAAGTGGCTTCATTCGATTTTCAGCCGATTCAATTAAAAATTGCTGCCCATTAAAGTGTTTGCGCCCCTGTTCCCCCCCCAAAATTGAATGTGCCGAGGTTATAACAACGCTGTCATCTTGAAGGAAAAACAGACGAGGAATTAAAAAAAATGCCCACATTTCACAGTGGGCTTGTTGGAGGTCCTGGAATATTGAAATCTCTCATTACGCTCGGCTTCTCATGGTCAACGTGGGTTCTCTCCTTTCGTTTCCTTTCAGCTGCTCTAAGAAGACTTTCAAACCCAATGAGCGTTTTAATAAATCAGCGCGGCGCGAGGAAATGTTCCCTGTACAAATTTTATGGAAATTTCATTTTCGGCTGCGGGAGAAAATTAGATGTGCATATGCTTTAAAGTCAGCTGACTATGATTGGGTAAGTGCCAGACGTATCTCAGCATCACTCGGCTTGTATGTAGATTTGATTTTTTTACAAGGACAGATACGTAGCGGGATGACGGATTGCAGCCACCTACAGGAAACTATTATTCAATGACCAGAGGAGCAGAAAAAGTGCCCCGGCAGCAGAACGGCTGAAACCTCTACATATGTAAACCTGCCTCTAAAGGTATAGACAACAAGGATTATGGGAGATTGAGCAAATCCAAGGCCGTAAGGTCACCAGATTTTATTTGAAGGAGAAGAGGTCACTTGGTTTGAGGGAGGCAGGAAAAAAACAAAACACCCAGGCCAGAAGGTTGTGGACTTGGATGTGACCCATGTGCACCAAAGCCTGAGGTTAATAAAGGCGGGCTTAGAGGAGCTTCGTCACCATGATAACAATAACAAATATACAGGAAAAGGATTGTGCTCAAGTTTATTATATATATATATATTTTTTTTTTAATCAGAGGACCTCTGCAGTATCCAATAATAAACCGGCGATTGAAAGGTGAAGCGGTCACGGATCAGAGAAACATTTACTGTCAGCATTTTGTCGACTCATCGATCCTCCACAGTCTCCGCCTCCTGATGCTGACTTCAGCTCCATGAAATAAAAAATAAAAATAAATCATATTTTTGGTGGAAAACAAAATAATCCATGTTACACAATGGAGACTCCAGAAGGCCAATTTCCGTGAGATGACTCATATTTCTGATCCAGCTCCTAGATGAGGCGAAAAAAAATGAAGTGGGTGTAAACAGGAAACGATTACACGCACACACACGCACGCACGCGCACAGACAGCTAACAATTACCTCTACTGAGGGAATAATACATGATTTCAATGAAATCCATGAGTGACGAAGGAATGACACACACACACATTCCCGTGTTGAGTGACAAACTTTAATGGTGTTAATCAACCTGTTAATTTGCCAGCGCATTTTCTTGATGACATGAACATATATCCACAGCTTCATTATTCTCTCTCCTCTTAATGTGCACGATATTTTGGGGGTTTATGTGTGTTTGTGTGTGAGAAAAAACACATTTGAAGTGTTGATGCCGAGAGGCCGTGACTGAGTGGAAGACACACACACACACACACACACACACATACAAACAAATGAGATTCTCTCTCTCTTTACTCTCCGCATTCATTCTATTCAATTCATTCAACAAAACACAGAAACAAAAGTTGTGGTGTTGATGCAAACACAGATGGGAGCTGGAAATGTTATCTGTTTGCCTATTTGTGTGTTGAAGGGGCCAAATAAAAAAATAAATAATCCTGGCAATTGACCCAGTTTGACTGGTGAATTTCAGTTTTAATTGATTCTCTCTCTTTTTTTTTTTTTATTATTGCTAATTTGAGTGTTTGAAATGGGCTCAGATGAAGTGGTTGACATTGAGCATGTTCCCTACCCCTGGTATAATGAGCGTTGCCCATGTTTTTTTTCGTGACTCCCGGGAGAACAGCGCACTGTCATCAGCGTACATGGAGAAAAAAATATTTGTACGGCATAATAACATATGGGACAAATAGGTTTGAGGGTGATCAACATTAACTCCAGAGACAATTCAGCAGAATGCCCGCATCTGACATAAATAACCTAATTTAGTGTCTTCTTCAAACAAAATATTTTCCAGGTGTTAAAAAAACGTAATTAAATTGTCAGACTTAAAACTAAAGGAAATTCTACTTCCTTGACCATGTACTCGTCAAAGATGATTCTCACTCTCTACAAGAGCCAACAAAATAAAATAAAAAAAAATCTAGCTGCTGGTTTTATTCAGGGAAGAGAATTCCAGGACGAAGAGAATAAGAGAGAACAGGAATGGACATGGAGCCGGTGTGAATGTACCAATGTTGTTGTTGTTGTTGTTGTTTTGACAGTTGACATTCAGCGCTGTGCTTTTAACCGCCGCCTCTGGTAAACAGTCCAGCCAATAACGCGGCAGAGATGAAATGGAAGAACGACGAGGCACGTAGGTCGGCCCGCCGCTGCTTTCTGACCAACAGTTCCACTCCTCCTTCACATCTAATGCCGCTGCAATCCATCAGAGGCTCCATCTGTTCCCTGTCACCCTGCCCTCCATCCGTCAGGACCCCCAACCCACACACACACATCTTTACCAGGTAGACAGCCACCGGCACTGCTATGAATCAGGCCAACTTTCCCGTGAAAAAAGAAATCAGTTGCTGCACAGTTCTTTGTAAAAATAGTATTTTTATATGATCTTGAATGACTCATGGGACCCTGTGATTGTCGGACAGGAAGTGAGATCTGTTTTTATAATAATTCTTCTTCACCTTTTTTATTGACGTGAACAATGTCAGTGAGTTCCTTAACCTCCGTTTGCACATATCACAGTTTCTCAACCCAAATTTATATACGCACCACATCAGGGGAGCAGCTCTTTATGAATAACCGCGTGATTTTACGCCTTCTGCCTCATATTCTGCATTTTAATAAGATGTATCTGAATATTTCTAGGTTACATCACAATCAATTCCATTGTCTCATCGTATTATTTTCCTAAGTGTGGTTACCATTTATTACTTTGTGATTGCGTATCACTATTTACAAACTGCGTACACATGAAATCATTTGTATATTTATATATATTTTTTACATTTTCTCTCAATTTAAATGCTGAACATGTTCAGATGAAATAACAGAAATCTGAAAGAGTCTATGACGGAATGCGAATATGCGGAACCATATAACAGCTCACAGCAACTGTCTTTCCAGCTCCTTTGAAGCCGGCTGCGCATGTGAAATTAAATATATGTAGACTATTGATTCAGGTGAGTGCTTAGTCCTGCATGCAATCTAATAAAATAATGGGGGGGGAGATTCACTTTCAGACATCGTCTGCATCCACTGACTCTGCTACAATAACTAGCATGCTACTGACTGAAGTCAAGTCAGTCTCAGTACTTTTTGAACTCACAAACACATGTTTCTGTACTTATTGAGCCATGTGGGTCTATGTAGAAGTTGCTCTACCTCCATTAAACAGAGGTTATGATATAGAGCAGGTCTTCAATGTACTATATAGGATTATTTACATAGAAGACGTGTTAGCTGCTGGGCAACAATAAGAAAATAAGATAAGAAATTGAATACTTCTTGCATTGACGATTTGTGTTGGATTTTGTGATGTTGCAGTCCTTGTAGTCTATTTTATGCAGGAGTTAAGGACACGTCCCAATCAAAGGAAACTTAGGCTGCTGCTGGAAGCCAGTACAATACCATTAGATAATGTGTTTCTGAGGTGCTGGGAGCCAAGTACAATAACTTCACTTTTGTGTTTGAATTTAATAGCATCAAACTGCTGATCGTCCAGGTCTATGTGTCCTTGAGGCATGCCTGAGGTTTGGCCAGTTGGTTTTATCTTCGAGTCTTAATTCACAAGTACAGCTTGATATCGTCTGCATAATAAAGAGAGTTTATCAAGTGTTTCCCCATTCACATTGCCCGAAGAAAGCACAAAGGAGGAGAACTCGGCTGGTCCCAGCACAGAACCTTGTGGAACTCTGTGTCTAACTTTTGTGCATAAGGAGGTGATATGGTTTACAAATAAACACGATCTTTGCCAATGAATCAACGGCTGCACACCGTACATCGTAAAATAAAATCAGAAGGTCAGTCCATTTCAGGGCAGCCATGATCCATTCTGATATAATCTAAATAAACAGTATATCAGGTTCCAGGGCTGTTTCCATGGATCCTGTGTTTTGAGATCATCTTGTGCCGGTGGAGGGCAGGAGGCGATTGATTTTATTAATTAGGACTCTCATGATGTCATTACCTCTGAGAGTTTTTCGGAATACATGGATCAATAGAGCTGTGACTCATTGTAAGCTTGGAGAAAAAACAACAAGAACAAGGGTTTTTCTTTATGTTTCTCTACATCAGACGTCTTTTGCATAAATTAGCAATAACTTCTGATATATATTGAAATTAAGTGCCAATAGAACCTCCTCTTAAAATTTAGATAGAAAAAAAATTACCTAAGGTGTAAGTCCAGTAAGTAGAATTTCAAAGGTAAATAAACAGTGATCTGATAAGACAAAAAAGGACTCTGTGAAAAGATGTTAGCCATATGACAGAAGGAGGTCAAAGTTGTGGTTATGACAGCGGGTTTGTACTAACTTACGGTTCTTTGATTTAATGGAATATTTATTTATATCTGCCTCCTGGAATAGAATCTGGGATGTCATGGTTTCTATGTATAAATAAAAACATTTAAGTGGAAAATCATTTTATATCAGACCAGGGATTCTCACACACTCACAAAAAAATATATATATATATTCATTTTTTGTCGCTCATTCATACATATTATGCACAAAGTAATGCATGTTTATCTGACCATCTCTAACTTTTTATTTCACTCACTGCAGTGGCATAAATACTGATGTGTGTGTGTGTGTGTGTGAGTGTGTGCATACGTGTGTGTGTTTGTGAGATTGTTGCATATGTGTGTTAGAACCCTCAGACTTTTGATAGATTAACTGGGCTCCTCTGGAGGCGGAGTGTAGTCATGCATTAATCAGGGGCTGCCAATTATAAAAGTGTGTGTTGTGTCGAGGGGCATCACAGACTAACAGCCTTACGTGGGATTAGCCCCGGCTCCTCGGAGAGGCTCCGGGGGGTCAGACTGACGCAGTACTGAAGAAACTAAAGGAAAAGGTCTGTGAATATAAATCTAGGCTGTGTCATACACACAGAAAAAAAAATATTATAACTATCATTTATTAAAAACTCATTGATGCTAATTATTTCTGTTGCAAGGGTAATTATTGTGGATCCTTTATATAAGTTTTGACCATAACTTCTGTCATTTTGGATTGTTCCGACCAAGGTTAATTGATATTTACATAATATCTGCATATAGTGTACTAGGAACACATTGATATATTGCCAAATATAGAAACGTTGAAAGTTTTAAAGGTTTTGTAAGGTTTAAATGAATTTGCTACTTTTAACATATAAAAATGGCACAGGTGACACTTTTTTTATTTATTTAGATCTAAGGGAAACATAAAGTCTGATTCAAAAATCAATCATTAAACATTGTTTAAGTAAAACAAATATATATCTTTCTTATTTAAATGTATTTATGACACATTTTGAGTCGGATTGTCACCTCTTGGAGGAATTTGTTTGTCCTCCAGGGTTCAAAGCAGCAGGTTTAAATTTCCTCACCGTTCCATTTGCTATAAACGCTGTTAATTTGCTCGGAGACACTTTATTGGCCACTATTCCAATGCTTTGACACCTTTAGCGAACAGATACATCTTTTTTATTTGGTTGTTTGCTATAACTGTTGTGATCAATGTCCTCTCATGTTGTGGCTAGGTGTGTGTGTGTGTGTGTCTCTGGACTGTAAATCACATCTTGCCTCAAAAACAATAAAGATGTGTGACCTCTGACCCCAGAACTGTTGGGTCTGAAAACACCTTTTGACTCTTCCACGTTTTATGACTCATTCCTCCATATCTCTTCTCTTTTTATAATCCTGTTTGATGTTGTTTTCCATTGAAAGGGGATTTTTTTTGTAGCCGTGTTTTATGGAACATGGAGCCACTGCCCCAGAATTAAAGAGACATTAGGGCCACCAGCTCCATCTGTTCAGATTTAGTGTCTCCGTTCTGTACGTGTTGAGAAAAACACCGAGAATTAGATCACTACATTTATCGAAAGTTTTTTTTTTCCTTTTTCCCCCTATCAGGGAACAAAATTGAACTCGTTTTCTTTTTATTGTTGAAACTTCCACAGGCAAACGTCCCTGAAACGCTTTTGGTGTCATGCCGCCATGTTTAGCCACAGCAGTGACTGTCTTATTTATACGTGTCCCTCCATTCCACTTCAGAATGAAATGTCCTGCAGATATATATATATATATATATTTATTTCTTGTAGCTTCACCAGAGAATGAATCAAAATGACAAAACCTCAGATCTTGGGCTCGGCAGGTAAAAAAGAAATAAGACTTTTCCCAGGAGCTGGAAGCAAAAATTGTTAAAGAAAAATCTTCACATGGCAAAATCATCAGAAAAATAACTGGTCCATTAGGTGGTCCGAGGAACACTGAATACTGTTATGTTATCGGTTATTCCATCCTGTGTTAGTCCACAGTTTTAACTTAACCTGAAGATATGAGATCCCAAAAGCCCCAATAAACTTTTATTTTCAGTGGCAGTCCCCACAGATGAAAAACTGTTGGACGTTAGTGTTTATTAGTTGTAAGAAATCATTTGATTTGAATAATTAATATATTTCTCACAGTATTCCGCCAAAAATGTGACAGCAGAAAAGATTCAGTCATATTTCCCAGGTGTGATTGGTCAGTAGGTTTCCATGGAGACCAATAATCTGACCTTTGAATTCATTTTGAGAATTTTTTTTTTTAGAAAGTGCTGCTGATTATTAATGTTGTATTAATGTCTATATATTGATCAATGACCAAGATCTGCCCTATAACGAATATTGATTATTCCAACTATGACCTTATTATTCTAAGCATATGAGCATAAATATTGCTTATGTGACAGTTTTTTATTCAGACTATTGTCTTAATCAGATTAACATTGGAATGTTGTCATTTATTTAAACATAGACAGGAATATTATTGATACCAGTCCCACCGACATCCTCTTAGTGGCATTTGCAATCAGCAAAGACCTGTGTGTGTGTGTGTGTGTGTCTCATGCATGGCTGCGGTAGAATTGATCAGGGGCAAGTATTGATTTCCATTTCCTCATTGCTTGTCCCATTGAGGAAAATGTAAGAAGATGGATGCGTCGGAGGTAAAGTTCAGACACCGGCTCTAATTGTGGCCGGTGTTAATTAAACGTAGTTAATTGGGATCAGCGGTTGTCGGGCGGAGTCTAGTGGGTCCACGCAGACAGACAGAGGAGCCGGTTAGAGACATGTGATTAATTCTCTGTGAAGAATGAACCGTGAAGAAGCCAGAGTCAGGCGCGGTGATATTTACTCCACTCGCCTCATTAACTTACCTTTTTACTACTAACTACTGTAAACACAAATCGCTACACAGTGTGTCTGACTCTGAGTTTTTTTTTTTTACCAATTATAGTACTATTACAGTCATTATTCAGTCACTTGTCTTTTATTGACTGAAGCTCTGGGGGAAATTCTTTCCTGGTTGAAGTTGAAAAAGTCGATAATGTTTATTTTGTCTACTCATTTTATTTTTAATATTCCCCCTTGCTTCCCCCCCCCATTTTGTTTTTGATCCTTTATTTCCTCTTATATTGTGTTTCAACTTCAATATTATCTCATTTAATCTCTCTTCTGTGTTGAGGTCCGTTTCCATCTGATTGAATGGAGCTTTTTTTTTTTTTTTTTTACTTTTTCCTCCCCGCTACATGTTGTCCACCCCTCTCTGATAATGATAACGTCTTTTTCTTTAGCTTATGAGAAAAGTTACAATTGTGCGGAGTTGCTACAATGGAACATTTCTGCCATCGACAGGTTTTTTGCTCTGACAGATGAAGTGGAAACTTTAAATTGCTGGTGTTTGATGAGTGGAATTTTACAGTGATAGTGGTTTGACAGCTGAGTGAGTTTGGCTCTCGAATTGCTTTCCCCCCGATTTTGTTTTGTATCCTTTATTTCCTCTTATATTGTGTTTCAACTTCAATATTATCTCATTTAATCTCTCTTCTGTGTTGAGGTCCGTTTCCATCTGATTGAATGGAGCTTTTTTTTTTTTTTTTTTACTTTTTCCTCCCCGCTACATGTTGTCCACCCCTCTCTGATAATGATAACGTCTTTTTCTTTAGCTTATGAGAAAAGTTACAATTGTGCGGAGTTGCTACAATGGAACATTTCTGCCATCGACAGGTTTTTTGCTCTGACAGATGAAGTGGAAACTTTAAATTGCTGGTGTTTGATGAGTGGAATTTTACAGTGATAGTGGTTTGACAGCTGAGTGAGTTTGGCTCTCGAATGAAATTTCTCAAGCCATTTAGGCTTTAAGCTTCTCCTCAGACAATACAATGCAGATATTAAGGTCCAACTTCGGTGACTCCTCTTTGCTTGGTGGAGGACAGGATTCCCAAAAACTTGGCCTTGAACTTTTTCAGAAGAAATTGACCAAAAACACACAATCCAAAGCTTCTTACCACACGAACACACCGGTTGCGCACAAACTCAGCGTTTGTTGGTTGCACATTAAATCATTTGTCGGTTGGCATTCCTTATTAAGTTTGATTTTTTTTTTCCCACCAAAATCTAGAATGTGGTTGATAATATTTGAAATGACTCTTTTCAGTTTAGTTTCTGCGTTTGAAAAATTCCCACCAGCAATGCTTCCACACAATTATAAATAATACTATTTGTATGACATTGATTGGCTTAATAATATCAAGAACCTAATAATAAGAAGAAGAATGCCAGTGACGTGTGGGGATAATCAAGTCTGACATTGACAGTGACAATCAGGGTCGTTAGAGAGAAGTTAACGAGATTCATTTATTATTTTGTTCATCTTTTGATGAGATGAAGGACAATAAAACATGGAATCACTGAATTCCTTCAAATAACAAATGTTTTTGTTCAACTTATTTATATAGAGTCTCCCTCTCCCTCTCCCTCTCCCTCTCCCTCTCCCTCTCCCTCTCCCTCTCCCTCTCCTCATCTCAGCCTCTGACTGAATGAGCCTTTGGGAGGATTTTCCTTTTATACCCAATCAGGACATCACCACCTGTTACTAATTAATCTCAATTCCTGTGGAACGTTCCAATCAAAAGTTTGACAAAGGTTTCCAAACTTTGTTTAAAACACGTTGCAGACAGCAACTTCAGAATGAATTTACATTTACAAAAACATTTACAAAAAAAAAAAACTGTTTATCTGTTTGAATTTTTTTTTTTTCTGTGCTGTATTTAGTTGAAAAAAAAGGCTTGTGCTACTACTGCATTGTGTTTTTATTTGTTATTTTTGAATTTCAGAGGGAGGACGCAGATAAATATATAAAAAAAAAATTCTGAAGTGATGTCACACAAGGGTTCCATGATTCCCCTTTCCAATAATTGTCTCATCCTTTTTTTTCTCTCCATATTACAGGAAACTGATATACCGATGATGAGGAAAACATACTCATATATCCAGAGTGAAAATGATGAGGGGAAAAAAAAAAACTCAATACAAAAAAAGAGCAGAGGTGAGTGTAATAAGATAAGATCCTGATGGTACAGGTAATAACAGGAAAAAGAATCTCAGGAGAGAAGACGTGACTCTTTATTGCACGGAAAAGACGGAAATTCTCCGGGTGATGTTTGTGAAGTCATGAGAGCGCTTGTGTTTGCACGGTTAATAAAACGGTCTTATAATAGGCGGTGAACATGGATTACGACACGTATGTATACAGTGGCAGAGATGATTATTTCCTTTGTGCAGCACGGAGGTAAAACCGTGTGAATACTAAACAGGCTGGGCTCCCAGGTCTCGCCCACAGCGCCGCTCGCACTAAACTGTTTAGTGAGACAAAGCAATTATGTGAAAATAGAAGAAAAAAAAAAAAATCTAATCTTCTGACAAGGCCCGGGTGCCCCTCCTGTCGCTTTCACGCTGCGGTATAAATAAATATGAAATATACAGGTACTTAGGTGCTGGAGAAATAATTTAAGCTGGGAGAGAAAATGTGCCTGGATGTAATTAAAAAAAAAAAAAAATGTCATCTCCTTCAAGCAAAGTGCTGCTCAACAACTCCTACACAACTCCTGGTCTCCCTCCCGACATGGTCAGTTAAAAAAACAAAAAAAAAACGTTCCTTCACTTTGACTCTCAGAGGAACTCAACTCAAAAAAATAAACTGTGCCGTGACCCTGGTTGGTTTGAGTTGTTGTTTTCTTTTGAAATGGGACGTGGCCGCTGTATCCTGGAGGGGGATGAACCTTTAGCATGCAATATTCTCTGATTCACTGGATATACCAGAGCTTTTTTTTTTGCCATATGTGTCTAGACACACAAACACTGATTTTCAAAATATTAGTAGAATCAAGAATCATAGGTTTGGGAAGGCAGGATGTGGAGGGGGAGGAGCTTAAATATTCACAGGTGTATTGACACGGTCGTTACTGAGCCCTTTAAGATCAATGACTAAATTCAAAGATGTCTCTATCAATTTGCGTGTGTCTGTGGACGCATGTGTGTGTTCACATGTGTGCGCGGTTGCGTGTGCCAAGATGAATGAATGAAGTCAAAAAAGGTAAAATAAAAAATAAAGCATGACGTATTTAATGATTTTTCCCCCTACTTCTATCCGAAGCTTCCGATTGTAAGGCAGATATTTGTCATTAGGTTTGAGTCCTTGGACTCACTGCAAAACAATGATTATCCCACACAACAACAACAACAACAACAACAGCAACGACCACCGCAGCGCGTGTGATCCCAGCAAATGCCCACAGGGACACCAGGACTAATCCTGGGTGTTTATCAGCTGTGGGCAGGAGCCGCTCTCGGTGGATCCAGGCCCATCGCGTCTAACTGTGTTTGAAAAGCTGTCGACCTGATCCACAGCAACACACACACACACACAAACAAGCACACACACCCAGGCTGTCTTATTTTGTCCTTATGAGGCCACGGGGCCGGTTTGTGTAATGCCTCCCAAACATATTCAATGATTCGGTCATAATTAAGAATAGATTATCTATCCAGCTAAAAACACAATCCATCATAATCCTCATTGCGACCTTTTTCGGGGCTTTATAAACAATCTCACGCCTGGATCCATAACTCCGTGCGACAACCAGCGTAATTCGTTTGCAGCCACATCTATTGGGTTCGCCATCCTCTAATCAATGGCACTAAATGTAAGGCACATTTCTCATATTGGGAGGAAATGTGAAAAAAAATGGGGAATAAATAATAAACGTGAATATCAATCTCCAGCTGGTGCTCTCACCAGTTGGGGCCGAGATGTTTTATCAGATTGTTAATTGTACACAGCGCGGAGTGTGCAGTCCACGGGGCAGCGATGGATTAAGACAACACAAGTGATGGTGTCATAACCGAGAGATAATCAACTGATTCATTAAGATAAGAGGGAGCCGTGATAGCCCCGGGGGGCAGGGGGGGTCTTCTCCCCAGCTTGTTCACCAGCTCCTTCATTTAAATGGAAATGAAATCTGCTGTATCTGGTTCCACCATCAGACCCACTGGATGTTGACGGAATATTTTCAAGCTGCCAAACAGGAACAGGAAGTGGAGCCGGGGGCCTAAACATCCTGGACTAAATAAAGTCCAGGATTTTACTCCAATTTATGATACGCCAAAACCTGCAATCTTCCTCTTTTTTTTTTTTTGCACCAAACAAGAATATGTCAACCGCAATGTCTTTCTTCTCATCAAATATAACACATTCCTCCCATTTCTGCCCTCTGAGGTTCTGTCTCCAGTCACACTGAGATGATGTTCACGTTGTTGAAGTAGAAGAAGAGTGGACACCGAGGCCGCGACGGAAAAAAAAACAACGTCACTTAGCAACAGAAGTGACGGGAACGTAGCGGCGTCATTTTCCTGCCATGAGCAGGAAATGTTCTCCGTTCTCACTCAACCTGTTCCTTGATAATATGTATCTATGTAATAAATAAATCTGCGTCACGCCTGCTGCTCCGCAAAAGTGTATTCAAAGTTAGTATTGCCAATATTTAATTTGTAAAACTTTACCCAAGGACTCTATGAGATTAGATTCAACTCTGTTGCCGTTGTGCAGAAACAAAACAAATGAAAATGCAGCAGAGCATGCGATTTTATGTTTTCTCGACTCGCGCATCTTCTCAAAGGTGGACCCGCCGTAGATACGGTGAGTCAATTCATCCGCTTTAGGTGAATAAGACCTGCATCTGATTACATCTGAGTTGAATGGGACCATTGGAATCATTTGTGTTAAAAGTGCGCGTATGAAGATATTTGCAATTTTATAACCGCACCAGATGTTCACCTGGAGATTCCACAGGTTGGGAGATGTTCTCGTCGGAGAGACACGAGGGAACAGCAGGAGACTCACCCCTCTTTGAATCCTCGGCCCTTCGGAGCAGGTGTAAACCTTTTTTTTTTTTTTTTTCCTTGAAGCAAAACACAATTTGTCATCTTTAGAATGGCTGGCAGGTTTATTTTTTCTCTTTAAACAGAGTCGGGATGGAACCTCCACAGTCTTAAGTGCTGAGCCTCAAAAACCCAACACATGGACATAGAGGGAGAGAGAGACTCTGGACTTTTTTGATCTTTTATTTTTTTGAACCTCCTTCTGAAAAGAGAAATGGTTTCCAAAAATGAGCCATTTTTTGGAGGTTTATTTTGTATTTTTTTTTTTTTTTTTTTTTATCTCACGCTGTTCCTGTTTACTCACTGTGATGTTGAAAAAAAAAAAAAAAAAAAAAACTCTGTGGGAGAAGTGGCTGGGTCTGAGACGTGATGATGGAGATAATGATGAGCTGGATGATGGATGGATGAATCCATTGATCCAGGTATGGGACCCAACTGTGCGCGTGTCTTTTGAAAGCTAATAATACCAAAATCGATGTGATGCCGTGTCCAGATGTTTGGACGAGAGAGAGAGAGAGAGAGAACTCGCCCATGGTTAGTATTTACAGAGCTGGGCTCCGTTCTAATTGGCTGTCACATGAAAAGCTTTGTCTTTTGTCAACGTGGATCAAGTGCAGATCAATACTGCCAGCAGAGAGTGAGGTGTGCGCGCGTGTGTGTGTGTGTGTGTGTGTGTGCGACAAATGAGTTTGAATACCGGTGAGGCAAGGGAAGGATGCGGCGGCATTAGTGTCATCTTGTTGCCTGGCGTGCACAGGAGGGAGGAGGCTTATGTGCGCACACGCCTGTGCACACGCCTGTGCACACGCCGCCTCGCAGCGCTGCAGAGTGCCGGGTTAAGAAGTGGGCGGACTCTAGCTGGAAAACCTCATTAAGTTTTAATTCCTTTCTGTATCCTATTTCTATAATGGGGAATTGATTTTTACTTAGAGCACTGGACCAGAAATAATTCTATTTCAAATCATTTTATACTCCACTGTTTGTCTTTGTGTGTGTGTGTGTGTGCTTTTTTCACACATTTAGCTCTGTGTGTGTGTGTGTGTGTGTTTCTTTTTTTCTGCTTAATCCTTTTGGAGCAAGACAGTGTGTCGTTTCTATTTGAAAACACACACACACACACACACACACACACACACACTGCTTTAATGGAGGCACACTTGCCTCCATGGAGTAAGCCACATCCTCTTTAATACCGCCAGTATTATAACACATCAGCTGCTTCTTTGAAGAATGACAGCGTGTCATTACGGCGTATTACTGAGTGTCTTTATCTTAACGTGGTGATATCTGGGTCATTTTTCTTCTTGAGTAAATAAATAAGAAGAAGAAGAAGAAGAAGAAGAAGAGGAAGTGACTATCGGGTGAAACGTGACACGTTTCCATCTCCCATTGCAGGGATCATGGATCGGGGTCGTGTGTAAACATATTCCCCTGTCATTTTTTTTCAATGACCGCTCAGACAGTCTCCTCATTTCATCCATTTTCCTTGATGTCTTTTTTTTTGGGTTGTTTTTTTTCGGAGGGTTCTCTAAGCAGCACGGTATCGACGCTGCTTTCCCGTACGTGCGTATTAAGGAGCCGCTGCTTACGGGCACGACGAAGAGGATCACTGACACAATCAATCTTGATGGAGTTAAAGTGGCTTCCAGCTCCTCCTCCTCCTCATCATCATCATTGTCATCAGACGGTGTGAAACCGAGGAGTCCTCGGTTACCGTGACGACCAATCGGCCGCCGCCCACCCACCGCACCGTATCATCAACGATTGGGATACACGCCGCCTCTGTGGTATCAAATTTGCAGCCATGATGATGATGATGATGATGACGATGCGACGTCTCCTTCCTCCTCCGGCCTCAAAGTTATGGTTACACCCCCCCCCGGCATCTCAACTTTCTCTCCTCTCCCCACCGATTTTTTTTTTAATTCTCCTCCTGCCTTCCTGGCTCCGTCTTATTAAAGCTGAACTCCTCCCTCAGCCTTCACCTCCCTCGGCATCTCCTCGGAGTTCTCTCGCTTCCTCCTCCTCCGGGCGCAGGGATCTTCTCCTGCTCACGTCCCAGAGCAATAATACGGCGACAGAGGCAGAAGGCAATAATCAGATCTAATGCACCGGCTGATCTGACTCCTCGAACCTCGCTCACTCCTTAATTTATTAGACGTGGGAAAGGACTTGGATGTGTGCCTGACTCCCATGATGCTTTCGGGAGATATATTGTTTATTGCTTGGGGTAGCTATTTTTTTTTTTCACCTTGGCACCTCTACCTGATTTTTTTTTTTTTTTGGTTCTTTTA
>JAFBJU010000880.1:314842-357342 GCA_016785305.1 Colistium nudipinnis
TGTGTGTGTGTGTGTGTGTGCGTGTGTGCGTGTGTTTGTGTATGCATGTATGTGTGTCTGGTGTGTAGGTGTGTGTGTGCCTGTGTATGTGTGTGTGTGCGTGTGTGTGTGTGTGTGCGTGTGTGTGTGTGTGTGTGTGTGTGTGAGTATGTATGTATGTGTGTGTGTGTGTGTGTGCGTGTGTGCGCGCGTGTGTGTGCGTGTATGCATGTATGCATGTATGTGTGTCTGTGTATGTGTGTGTGTGCTTGTGCGTGTGTTTGTGTGCTTGTGCGTGCATGTACGTGTGTCTGTCTTTCTGTGTGTGTATATATATATATATATATGTGTGTGTGTGTTTCTGTGTTTAACTTTACCTAAATGTACATTCCACTCATGCAGAGTCAACACACGCGTCACACACATCTCCCAACTCGGCACGAAGCCATTAGTCAAGGTCTCCGTGTGGAACACACACTCAGTCTTTATTATTGAACATTTTTTTTGTTAATGATCCCCGTTTTAAATGAGCACCAGTGGAAGTGTGTGTGTGTGTGTGTGAGTATGTATGTGTGTGTGTGTGTGTGTGTGCGCGCGTGTGTGTGCGTGTATGCATGTATGCATGTATGTATGTCTGTGTGTGCAGGTGTGTGTGTGCCTGTGTATGTGAGTGTGTCTGTCTTTCTGTGTGTGTATACATATATATATGTGTGTGTGTGTTTCTGTGTTTAACTTTACCTAAATGTACATTCCACTCATGCAGAGTCAACACACGCGTCACACACATCTCCCAACTCGGCACGAAGCCATTAGTCAAGGTCTCCGTGTGGAACACACACTCAGTCTTTATTATTGAACATTTTTTTTGTTAATGATCCCCGTTTTAAATGAGCACCAGTGGAAACATGGCGTGAAGACATGAATACAAATCAATTTATGGAAAATAAATAAAAACATGTAGACAGGGAATTGTGGGTATTGAGTTGTCTTTCCCAGAATAAAGATGTTATTGATTATGGATCTTTACCATGATAATATTTTTGGTAGCAAAGCCCCCACGTGGGATTGATGTGTGTGTCTTTGTATTCAGGTCTGAGCCAGAGAGACATTTTATGAATCAATCAAGGAAAAAGTGATGACAAACAAATGTGTTCCTGCTTCCTAACAAAAAGAATGATATAAAAAAAAACTCAATATTTCATCATTAACTTTTAATCTTTAGCGTTTTATCACCAAAAAACAGAACTTTGACAATAACTAGAATGAACATTTTTACATTGATTTTTATTGTAATATCGACTTTGCACATATCCGTGTTGTCACAGTTGGACTTCTTTATCCTGCCTCACTGATCAATGACATCATCCTGAAAAATAAATCTCTGAAGAATCCATTCAGTTTACTCTGTGATATGTTCTCCCACAGGTTGAATCTTGTAAAAAGCCCCCAAAAAAGACAAATTGAGTCAAGTTAAGAGCTAATCTCTTCACAGAAGTCAAGTTGTCAGCGTGTCTCCCGGCAACGATGAATCTCAACAGGTCTTTGAGACAAAATATTTCATATTTCAGAAGAAAAGCTCAGGTGAAGAAGATGAAAAAGAATCTCAGATGAGTTCCATTTTGCTGCTTCAGCTTCAGGGAGTTGGTCTCGTTCCTGCTGGATCACATCCCACCAACTCGCACAAAGGAGGAGAACATAAATACTGCATAACGAGCGTAGAGTCACCAACAGAGATTTATTTTTTTTATGTCTACATTTACGACTGTTTAACTGTTAAATAGACCAAAAAAACGACAAAAATGTACTTTGCTGTGTTTTTTTTTATTATTCATTATTCTTTTCTTTTTTGAAGTTTTTAGAACTTATTTTTAATGTCCGGAGTCTTTGAACACCTGTAAAGTGCTCTTACAATATTTATTATTATTATTATTATTATTAAAATGGCTCTAAATGACCTATGGACCCAGTGTGATAATGGAAGCGTGGACGTTTCCTTTCTTCCTGTAAACGGACTCATTTCCACAGATGGAGTCGAGACATCGAGGCCAACGCTCAGACACCTGATCAATTATTCAGCTCAGCGATTGGTTTTCCTGGAACGGTTTCATGTTCAGAGCGCGGCCTGTCGCTTGGGTGCCAGTAAATAAGAAAAATAAAAAACCACACACATCCAGCCCAACATCACCACGACCACCACATGACATTAAACATTCAGACACGCACACGCGTGTGCGAGTCTTCCAGCGTCCGTGTCCTCACCAAACCACATGAATTATCTCTCTCTCTTTTTTTGATTAAAGACTCAACGAAACCCGTTTATTTTTTATTATTCCCCCTCGGTCATTCATTTGACAAAAAAGATAAATTTTCCAATTAAATTGTCCAATTCTGGCACGATTAAATGTGCCCGTGGAGGATGTTAAATGATTTAATTCACCTTTGTGTTTTTTTTGTTTTTCTGTTTTGTGTTCCTGTAAAATTTCTAAACACTCACTCATGCATTTTTAAACCGTTTTATTTTTTCATGGGCGCCACGCAGAGCTTGTCTTGTCGTTGCCCAGTGGATTCTTGTTGTTGAAAGTCCTTTAGAGGCCAAATATTTAGTCTACATTTAGGAGAAAGAATGCGCGACTTCGTTCCAGCTCACCTGGGCCGATAAATCCAGGAAGTAGCCCTTTCACGAAATCCATTCCAAATCAAAACGCGAGGAGCTGTTTTTGGAGGCAGGTCTGGATTTTTTTTTTTTTTCTTGGGGATTTTTGGAGCCGCTGAATTTGAATAAGCTGCAGTTGGACTATTGATTTTAGCGCGAGGCCAGAGAAAGTGCAGTAATCCAGTGTGCACGAGGCGGAGGCACGAATAAGCTGCTGCGCTCCGACCTCCGCTGCGTCTTCAGAGCTGATAAAAGGCGGTTTCAGTGGCCAGGAGCGGGACGTTCGGGTCACAGTGGAAAAAAAAAATTAAAAATCCCTTTTTGAGTTCTTTACCTGCTGATTATCCCCGAGGCGGGGTCTGTTTCCTTTTTACGGAGAGAAAGAAGAGGAGGAGTTAGAAGTTAAAACGGATTTATATATCCTCGAAAAGTCCAAATTCTCCTGGTTTGTGTGAAAAAAAAGAGAAATTAGATTTCATTTATAAATGTCTTATTTGGCACACCTGCTGCACGTGAGGATTTCATTTTTTTTTTTCATTTATTTAAATGATAATTAAGAGTGGAAATCGGAATGTTGCTCTATGAGCATAATTCCATTTAATTGGCACTTAATCATAATTAATCATCATCATTTTATGAAACATGTAATAACATGGAATAATGAGCTCAAATTGACCCAAAAAAAAAGGTTAATTAAAACAAAGTATTTTTCAAGGAATTATAATAAGTTGCGTTGAGGTGTGTGATGCTGTAAATGTGGAATGAGGAGAAGCGAGGAACCAGAGGAGGTGAAACAGGTGAAGGCCCACTCTCGGACTCGTGGCTGCCGATGACCTTTGACCTCTGCCCACAGGCGGCCGGGAGAGGGGTGATGGTCAGACTCCCCGTGGTTCCTCACATCCTTCGCATGTCATGTTCTACAGCGCTCCTCATATATAGCTCACGCGTGTGTCCACCAACATACGAGTAATATCGCGCCTTCGTTTAAAATAAAAAAACACATATTGAACGTACAGTTTATTTTTTTTTATTCTTACAGCCGGTGCTCATCCTGTCAGAGAAAATGTACAGGATACATTTCTGTCCTCACCACCACCCCAACATTGCTCCCATCCTCATACAAAATGCCTCTCGGTTGTATACTTGTGTGTTAGTGTGTGTGTGTGCGTGTGTTGATATGTGTGTGCGTTTGTGTGTACAAACATGTGGGACCCCTGCAGATTCAGGGAGCAGAATCTGGGTCAGCGTGTTGTCCGCCGTTCAAGCAGCAAAACTGAGAACACAATTCTGTCTCCCAGCGGGACCTCCTGAGCCCGAGGTTACAGTCTGACACCGTGGTGGTGGGGGGGGTGTAGGGGGCGCCTCAGGGTGCATGCTGGGTGACAAAGATGGGACGGGGAGGAGAAAAAAAAAACACAGAAGTCACACTGACACTCACCATGTTCTGTGGTGTGCGTGGTAGACTGAACACGCAAACACACACACACACACACACACATGCAACCAGTCAAACCACAGGGCGCTTCATCAATTATTGTTTTGGGCTTCAAGGAGTTTTTCTTACAATAATTCTATGAAATGTCAGAATGTTTTTCCATTTTATTAACTGATATTAGATTAGGGGAATTGTCACTTGCTTTAAAAATATATAATAATTGTCATGAAAACGTAATTTATCAGCATGGTTTTGGAAATATGTAATATTAACATGCAATAATGAGCTAAAAGAGGAATGCGGTGAACGGATGAGAAGTGCGGTAAAAAAAAAAAAAAATCACCGCAGACCTGATTCAGTGAAAGCTACAATGGAGCGTAATAATTGTGGGATTTTAAAGCAGAATTAAAGATGAGACTGAGACACGAAGGGAGATGCAGACGAGGAATTGATTGAACCGCAGGAGGCGTTCGTGTGATGAGGTTAACGTGGGATTTGAAAGGTTTGGGACCTCGTGATCCAGAGAAACTCTGCAGTGGGAAAAACCGAGTCACCTCGAAATAACCCGACCATCGATTTGTTCTCTGGGGCTCTGGACGACTTGTTTTCCTTTGAGGACCAAATACATCAGAGCGGTGGTTCTACCCAGGGATATAAATATATATCAGCAGATATCACACCGGCGCACCGTCACATGACCGGAGAATTCAAGTGGACGGTAGAACATAAAGAGAGGGCCGGATGACCTTTGACCTCACCTAATAACCTGTGCAAATGATTCACTAAACTTTACCGCAGAAAGATCTGTAGCTTTCACAACGAGAAAATCATTTTCATTAAACACATCTTGAAGACTTTTCACTACATGATCATTCGTGTTGTTTCATTTGGTGTTACTAAATTAAAATACAAGTCCAATATTCAAAGCTTAATGCACATTTTATTTTTACTGACCCAAATATTAATACAATCAACACATTTGGACAAATAGTTCCCAATAAATCTATACATTAAATCGATCAACTTTGAATTCATCCATAGTGCATCAGCTCCTGAGCCCCTTTTAAAAACTCAGACACCATCACACACTGCAGGTGTGTTTAGTGATTTGCATATGAGCTTCGGCCACAAACATGGAACATTAAAAAAGTGAAATATAGAAAGACAACTGTTGTTTTTCCCTATTCTATGATAAGGGAATAGACGTTGCAATAAGCAGTTAGGTTATTAACAAAGAAAACATTTATTAACTCAATTAGCATGATGCTAATAAGGTAGCTGTGCTGGAAAAAAAAAATCTGATGGAATTTTTATTTTTATTTTTTTTAAGCTACTGGGAACAGAGTCTGAATACGGAACATCCACGTTTTTTTCATCCAAAGCCCTTCCACAGAACTCACGGTGATGGATGGCGCCCAGATCTTTGGCCATGATTGCAGATGCATTTTGGGAACTATTGGACGGCAGGTAAATCATTTTTCATTCAGGGTTGTTGCTGTTGACACGCTGAATGGAAGAGAAGTCGGTGAAGTGGGGAGAAAGAAAGAAAAATTTCGATGATGCTTTATAGCTGAATCTGAGAAAATCGATAAAAAAAAAAATGCAGAAAAGCAAACGACACAAACTACACAACAGCGGACTTGTTCATTATGTCGATCGTTAAAAACAAGGTTTAATTTGTTTCTCTGGACATTCTGTTAAAATATATTTTTCAGTGAGTAACATTAGAAACAATCAAATAATCACATTAATGGTAATATCAATTTGGTTCATATGTTTATGATTATACTCATAATCCAAATAAGCTTATTTTAAATGATTCAATTAAGTGATTTTTTATACCAGGGCAATTATGGCGAGAATGATATATGCTTCATGTTTTTAAATGTGTTTTTTTTATAAAGCAAACAAGATGACTGTTTCATAATTGATTTTATTTTCACACTCCATTACCAGCCATAAGACTAGAACATGTTACTCTAAACCATTTTCTGTGTTTTTACGGCAGCACATGAAGTCAGGAAGCACTCACTGTTCAAAAGTCGGGAAGATGAAGCATTTTTTATCTTTTATAATGATTTGTTGCAGGATCAGAGAAAATATTGTTTTTGCAGTTTCTGTGTCCAGACTAATAAACTGAAGGAAAAATGTCCATTTTCTGTCCCGCCGTAATTCTTTATATTCCCACTCCTCGTTTATGGAAATACCATGAATCCGAAAGTGGTGAAAACAGTAGAGTAAGCACAGATGACTTCTGGGAAACCTCTGAATCCTCACAGGCATCCGCGGAAATCTCATTTCGTATTTCTGTCTTATTATGGGAGTTAAAGCTCCTCTGTCAAACAGGGGAGATTGTCCCGTCTAATTAGGTGACTCAAATGATACCATTTGTTAGATAATTTTCAGGCTGGATCTAATTTTGAACTTTATTGCAGAGGAGTCAAATGGGTGTAATAAATATCTTAGTAAAATAATTTCATGTCCCCATGCCTATTACTTATGTCTCCATAAAAAGTAGGGGAGTGTATTAAGCTGGCAATTAGGATTTCATTAAAATCTATAAATGGAGGTTCATTTATAGCGGATGACTTCTCATAGACGTCTTTACACACTGTCTCCAGGGCAGATTGGGATGAAATGATTACATGCGCACACACACACACACACACACACACACACACACACATATCGTTCTTTCAAAGCTGATCAGTTTACCTCTTCATATTGAACCAACTCTACGTCGGCGCCATGTGCTTCTCGGAAGCCCATCTGCATCTCGCTGGTGTGTGTGTGTGTGTATGTGGCATAAGATACACAAATACCCCCCCCGCCCCACACCACACACACACGCACACACACACATTCGCCCACCAACCACAGAGACAATCAGTCGCTGCCGAGCACAATAGCCTGTATTAATATTTCACTACTTCTCTTTGTCTTCATTGACCACCACGTACCAGAAACATGTGTGTGTGTGTGCGCGTGCGTGCGTGCGTGTATGTGTGAGTGAAGAATATAGAATAATCCTGGAGAACGGGAATAACCTACCTAACTTTGCATTGTACTTATGTAAGTGTTGCATTTTCAGACAGTAGCTTACTTGAAACAATCAATATAATTATGATTTTTTTTTTTTAAGATGATTAATTGCCCCAAACTAATCAACACGCACCAAACATTGGCTCATCTCGCGGCTCCTGCAGGCGATTTACCACAATTCACTCTCAGGTATTTTATCTATGTTCATTTGCTCCAGTGGTTGTTGCACCAACTCCACATAGTTTTCTTTTGTTATTATTATTTTATTTTCACATTTAACGTGCCAAATCCGTTCTCAGCTGCTAATTGGCGCGGCGGTATGCCGAAGTCAAGCGCACCCAATGACACGGAGCTTGACGAGAGCCATTCTTACTTAATCAGAACTGGTGTCATCCATCTTTTTTTTTTTTCCCCCACACACACACATTCACTTCCCCACGCTGACCTTTCACCACTTATAACACAAATTGCACATTAGCCGCTGCATGCGAGCTGCCAATCAAAGCCCAGGTCTTTGGCAGATGGTGGAGATTGTGGGAGTACACACAGGCAGAGAACGGTATATTAATACATCAGCATTAACTAATATTTATATTTGTATACATACAGTATATATATATATATATATATATGTATACCATGCTTTCACCAGATAATGTTCTGCAGTGGGATCGTACCCATTCTACTTTACTCCTGCAGAAAGTTTGACAGCCTACGCAAGAATCGTCATTAAAAAACCTACCCAGGCCGATATGATCATGACCTTTAACCTCCATCAAGGTCTACCAAAATATTGTCCTGCATAGCTCTATTTACAAGGATTATTTTCTGTATGCAACATCGGAGTAAAGAAAAGCGACCTGAGATCGGCCCTCACTGGGGTGCGCACTCCTCTGCCATCTGTCTCCACACAGATTTACATATTGTTTCCTGAGAAAGTGACAAAGATGTAAAAAAAAAAAAATGGAGTCTATATATATAATGATGTTGAAGATAGTTGTTTGAAAATTGTTTTACATCAAAATGGAATGGGCTCCCGTCTCCACACCGAGGTGAGAAAGAAAACACAGATTTTTGGAAAAGAATTGGATTTCGCTCATTTTTTTTTTTACACGTTTGAAGGTCATCATCCATCTGCCATTTTTTTTTTTTTTTTTTCATGTACCTCAAAGGTATTTTAGTATTGTTTTCAAAAACGTGTGCGATGTTCTCAAATTCAGTTGCATGAATACTTTGGGGATTTTTTTTTTTAATGGTGCAGAGGTGTTGACGCCAGAGTTGGTGTTGTTCAGAGTTTCACCTGTTCAAAAAGTCTTTGTTCAACCATGAAACACACATGAATGAACACACCCACACACACACACACACACACAAACAAAAGACAAGAGGAAAAGCACTCAAATAAGAAACATTACTTCAAATCTCAGCGGAACAAATGGAATCAAACATTGATGACCTGGATTCATATTGTTTGCATCCCATTGCTGCCTCTGTGCGTGTGCGTGTGTGATTGTGTGTGTGTTTTCTGAAGATGGAGGAAAAGACAGGAAAGACGTGACCTGCTGTGCACATCTTTATGTTCTTAAAAGCAATTTTGTCTCAGATGTGGTGGACAATCAAAATCGTGTCAGTTTCAATTTTTTTTGGTTCAGCAGAGACAGGAACATAAAAAAAAACACACCAACGATTTTTATTTTATATTTTTTTCCAGCGCACAGCCATTTTGGACTCTGGTTCAAACCACTCAAATTTATATGACAAAACTGACTCAAGGTCCACTTACATTTTTTTTTTTTATAATTATTTCCTGATGAGGATTCAGCCTTGTCTTCTGAAATGTATTATCACTAAGTCAATAATAAAATAAATTAAAAAAATAGACAAATAAGAAACAAAGTCATTCAAGGTCCACTTATTAACTTCTGACTTTGTCAATGTCTTTTTTTTCCAGCAGCAGTGTGTCTTGTTGCCATAGAGATGACGGATTTGTCATCGTGTGACCCAAGTGGATTTACACATGATCTATTTAAGCCATTCTACATTAACATTAACAACTTCAAATGTCATGCATCCTGACCTCTGAATGAAAAGAAATGCGTCGCCACAGCAACGGGTAAATAAAGAGCACAGCCTCCATTTTAAATCCATGTCAATAGACAGTTTAACATTTATCTTTAACCGAGGCTGCACTCGTGAATTAATAAAAGAGTCAATAAGTAAATATGATGAGATTTTTTTCTGAATAATCCACTCCATCACATTATTCCGTTTCATGTATTTAATGGGTTCTGAAGTCAGACCGGAGACCGGCGACTCCTCTGCAAGTGGTGTATTGGATTGTGTGCATAAAGTCATTTTATTGGACAAAAACATTTTTCTTCATTTTTTTCTTTCCACCCTTCATGTTGCAGAACACGGTGCCACACTGTGCAAAGCATTTTTTTTTATTTTATTTTTTTTAACCTAAGGCTGCATCGACATCTTTGGTGTCACGGCTGCGGCTCCACTTATCACCTCCACCGCACAAAACAACATGTTGTGCGTCTGTGCACTTTGTGATTATGCGACTGTTTGCTACACCAGGCCGCGACTCTGACTTCCTCTCGGCGCTGCCGTGTTCAACAGGAACCATTAAACTTTGACTCTGAACTTCAACATACGTCAAAAGAAAAAAAAAAAAAAAAGCCATTCAAGGTCAAAGTTCATCACGTTGCATAAAAATTAAATCGCCGCTGAGACCTGGCAGCGCGCCTTCAGTCTTTTCACGTTTCACCATTGTTTTTGTGCCAGAAAATTATTATTATCATGAAATGAAAAAGCTATTTGGACCATAAAAGTCTCTCGTGATGGATTTTCTGCCATTTTTCCAATTGGTACCCCATTTTTTTTTTTACAGATAATCATTTAATCGAGCTCCTACAAAGCTGCATAAAGCTTCTTCCCCTGGTATTTAATTTTTAATACAATCACTACAAAACACACATTTCATTTGAATTCGCTCAATGGGAGCCAAGGAAAATGTCCAAACGCCTGCGGGGAAGTTTTTTTTTCTAGAGTCCTATTTTTTCCTAGATTCATGTAAAAAGGAAGTTGGTCCTCAGGGACCAGTGTTGAAATGGATTTGACTCTTTCCTGAGGGATAAAAACATTCACAGTCAGAATATAAAAACTCTTCTTTATCTTCTTTATATTTCACTGTACACGCTTCGTCTCCCAGAAATGCAATATCCTGTTTCATGACACGCAGACGACTCACCTCACTCAGGTTTACCTTCCAGGGATGAATAATGATGAACTTTTGTTTAATTCTTATTTTTGGTCTAACTTATGTCCTAACCAGGGGCATACAAAACATATTTAAAATATTTATAAAACTCCACAAAATCATTATTTCAATCAAGTGCAATTTGACTTCATTAAAGTATCAATCATTGATGTTTTTTTCTTTCTTTTTATGAAGTTGTATGCTCAGAAAGGTTTTATGTTTCCATAAAAAGACTGAATATGAGGCGTGAGCTCTGGAAACTGGGACCACCAGGTGGAAGGAGCTTCCGTTCCTTCAGTGAACCATCAACAATCAACAACAGAGCTGTTCAAGGGGTGGACTCTGTCAAGTTCCTGGGCACTACCATCACCAGGGACCTGAAGTGGGAGACTCATTCAACCAGAGTCATCAAGCGGGCCCACCATCAAGTGCAATTTGACTTCATTAAAGTATCAATCATTGATGTTTTTTTCTTTCTTTTTATGAAGTTGTATGCTCAGAAATGTTTTATGTTTCCATAAAAAGACTGAATATGAGGCGTGAGCTCTGGAAACTGGGACCACCAGGTGGAAGGAGCTTCCGTTCCTTCAGTGAACCATCTACACGTCAGTATGTTGGAGTGTGTGTGTGCGTGAGTTTGTTTCAAATTAAAAAAGAGAGAAAGGAAAGAAAAAAGAAAAAAAAGGCTGAGCCAGACAGGACATGACAGAGAGTCAGGTGGATTCTAGTGTAAGTGGGACAGAGGAGACGCTGATGGAACGTGACATGTGACAGCATGTCCACCGAGAGGGACAGACACACACAACACTGTCTCACACCCACACAGCTGCAGGTCACCCCAAGAACACAAAATAAAAACTGCCGGACAAAAGAGTGTGCGCCTGCAATTATATGTGTGTTTTTTAAATCTCATTGGGATAAAAATGGCGTAAAAATATAAAGAATATACATGTAAATGAACAATAAAACATT
The DNA here is from genome assembly GCA_016785305.1 of Colistium nudipinnis. Classification (NCBI taxonomy): domain Eukaryota; kingdom Metazoa; phylum Chordata; class Actinopteri; order Pleuronectiformes; family Rhombosoleidae; genus Colistium; species Colistium nudipinnis. The sequence goes on from JAFBJU010000880.1 coordinate 326,189, forward strand.
AAACTACAGCCGTGCCGTTAATTCCAGGTGTAAATATTACAACTCTGGTTCAAAATCATTCATACATACAATCTGTATGTGAGAGATTTCTATAGATAGGGTTTTAGCCTTTGAGCGAAGGTTTGATGGACAGGGAGAGGGGCGGGACAAAACGAGGACGTAATCAGACGCGCGATCAATCGCTCCCCAATGCATCCAAGAGTATCTGACGCGGCTGTAGAAGATTCAGGTTTTTCATGCGATAGAGCGTGAGCGTCAAAGTCTTTCTGCACACATGAGCCGCATCAAAATGATGTGGAGAGACATGTATTCCTTTATTTATTTATAGATTTTTTATTTTTTTTAAGGACCCGAATGGCTGAAACTGAGAGACTTTGTGTTGCTGAGTAGTTTTGGGCACTTTATGACCTTTGCAACCCCCCCGCCCCCCCCCCGTCATTATTTTCCCCGCCTCTACAATACATTTAGCATCTACTGGTTTCCCTCTAGCTTTATTTTAAATATATATATTTCTATGTGAATCAATAATGCAATTTTAGCCATTGTGGCTCTTCAAGCCATTAATGGCATCGTCTGGGGAATAATCTGTGCAGGCACCATTTTCAGGATGCTCAGGTATTAAACCGTACAAATAAAAAAAAATAAAGAAAATGTAAATCACCAACAATCCTAAGCCTGTTTTGTGACTGCCCCCCCCCCCCCCCCCCCCCCCCCCCCCCTGTACTTTTTCCCCGACCTGTCTGATTACTTTAATCCATAATCTGGCTGGGCTCCAGCTTCTGTCACTGAAATGCCATTTCCCTGAATTAAGACGTAGTCCTCAATTTGGAGGCTGACGGGCACTTTGATAATTGCGGCGCAGATTGTGTCGTTACATGCGGACGGTAAACTTAGCGTCACTGGGACCAGGAGCCGGCCCCTTACTCACCAGGTCAGGCAATCACGACAATGGGAAGGCCATTAGGAATATTAATGAACTCCACTCTGAGCTCGGATTTCTCAGGAGATCAAAAAAAAAAGATTAAAATGTACACAAACATATTGTAGGAGCTGTTGTCGCGGCAGGGACCAATATTTTTTTTTTTTTTTTTTGTGTTTCCATCCTGCAAAAACAAACTTGTGAAAAGCTGTTTTTTCAATTAGAAAATGACTGCTTTATTTTTAAGCTTTTTCTGGTCGCTCAAATTTTCACATTTCATGGGCTGTATTCTTATTATTGTCATTTCCTGAAAGCAATATATTTTAATTTGTAAAACAGGGGTAAAAACGGATTTGTTTTATGTTTTCATTTAGGGAGAAAAAGTTTACTCCACATCTACCATGTTGTTTTTCATAATTGTAGCACGGCTCAGGAAAATAAAAAATAAATAAACATGTTTTTTTGTGATATTTTGCTTATTTTTAATGTAGTAGAAGGCATGTACACTTTTTTTTTAACCCTTTGTTGATTTTCTGATTGATCTATAAAAAATACCCACATCAGTGCTTCCTTTTGTGTTCTTTTTTTTCCCTTCAGCTTAATCCCGGGATTAATTCATGCGAATATACAGGTTCACGTTGATACCCCCTGATGGGAGTTTATTTACATCGACAAAAAAAAAAAAGTTGTAGAGACTTTTTTTTTTTTTCAAACGTCAGTTTTCCAGCACTGATCTTTTTATTTCAAAGTGCCTTGTTGAAGTTTGTTGAGTGTGTTGTGTCAGTGACAGACAAAACCTGTGAAGGTGACTGTGATGGATTTGCACAAATGGTTTTACCATATTGCCTATCAATATTAATTTTTGGCGCACTGCACTTTACATATTAACATGTTTTTGACGTGTTTACAGCTCCTCTGACCTCGCGCAACGTTGTTTGTCGAGCAACACAAAACCTCCAATGTGTTGATCCAAAATAGGAGGAGAACTGATTTTAAAGCCAAGTCACTCATCGAGATTGGATCACGGCTTCACAACTGTCACCGTTGGAAAAATGTGCAAACGCGGCACAATAACAACTTGTGCACATTGTTTTTTTTTCACCTTTTATTATTAAAAAAAAAAGTGTTATAACAGGGGTTTTATTATAATATAAGACATTGCTATTTTCGTTTCATGCTTATTGACTTTGTCTTTTCTTTTCTACTCAGGGCCAGTTTCCCTGCCTCAGATTCCGTCATATTTTCAATTTCCATTTACAAAACAAAGTGTTTTGGCCAGTGACCTTTTTCTTCTTCTTTTTCTTTACATCCAGGTGGTTAGAGAGTAAATCAGAGTCCCTCCATTCAAATATGTTTACATACAATACAGCCTGTAGCATATGTATGGAAGTATATTATGGGTGATGTATATTTAACAGGCAGGAACGTCTTCGTCCCCATCCAACCATGTCAAATGTGTCCTCCAACCAGCATGTGAAGATTAGTCATGACATTCACAGAGCCACTGGCTCAAAAGACACAAAGCACGCACCCGCACACAAACACACAGGCACACACACCATCCAGCGAGCGTATACATGCTTTGTGTTGCACAAACATCCGCCTCTGATCCCCCTCGATGCCTAATCCACCATTAGCATAATGAAAGCCCATCTAATGGAATCAAGTGAGGCTCTTCCTAAAAGGATCATGCCGGGATGACACATTAATAAAGAAATAGATAGAGAGGAGAATAGTTTTTTTTTTTGAGGGGCAGGGGGGAGGGGGGTCCAGCATACTAAACAAAGATAAATTGATTGTTGGATTTATTCGGGTCCCAGCAGGAATCATCAGTTTGATCAGAGATTAACCTGATGTGAAAATCACAATATTATTACATACACTTATTTTTCTACTATGTAGTAAACCATTTACACATAGCCTCGTGTTGTGTGTGTTTTGGTACATTCTGCAGTGGATTTCTTTTTTATGCACAACAAAATCTGAGACAAATGTGAATTTCCACTTAATTAGTTTTCTTATTTATTTGTTCTTTTTTTTTTTATTCATTAATGTGTGTTCCGGAGGCAGACAGCTGTTTTTTTAGCAAAGTCCTGAGTAGACGAAAAAAAAAATGCTTAATGAATTAAACTTGATGAATTTAAGCTTTTCTTCATTTCTAATAAGCAAAACTCTCGTGGACTTGGGGTGTTTGGAGTCCGAACAAAAGCTCGACTGTGGTGTCACACTTTTTATCTTCCCCTGACCTTGAAATGAGCTCGGCCCATCTGTGTTGGCGTGTTGGTGCCAGGCTCTGAGTGAACGGTGCGAGCGGGTGTGAGCTCGGTTCCAAGGAGACGGCGCCAGGTGAGATTTTTGGTGAGAAATTCGCTCAGACTTCACTCAGGACCAGCTGCGTTTTTTTGGACACACGTGGAGAAAAACTGCAATGAGTAGTCCAGGGAGTTTTTTGCGACATTAAATGATCATATTAACCTATTACACACTTTCCTAATATTTCTCATGACTGTTCCATGACAAAAAACATGTCATATAACAGGAGAAAAGACTATTTTAACACTTAAAACTGTTTATAAACCAGTGGATGAAGTTGATATACATTGTTTTATTGTGAAAATATGAATGTTGGTGTTTTATACTCATCATTGACATTTTCTGTTCTATTTTTTTCATATAAACAATATCAAAAAAGAATCCTGATTTTAGATTTGCCACTTGCATCCATTTTATTTTGTAAATGATTATTTAGACACATATTACTCATGATCTCCAGCGCCAAGTGGGTTTGACGAGTTTTCTGAGTGCGAAGTGAATCAACATGAGCTTCTGGACTGGTCTGGTCTCCACATTCATGTTTCTCCCTGCATACACATTTGCTTCCCCATGGAAACATGGCTGCGTTCACCAAAGAGCGTATCTTTACAGGCCATATGCCTAAATGTCATACAGGTGGAAAAATACCTCTCGCACTCCGTGTCCTTCGCTGCTCATTTAATGTGATGTGTCTCCTGATGGAGTCTGGACAGAGACAGTCATGTTTCCCATCAGCCCCAGCATGAAGTGACTGGTGCGTAATAGCAGTGGCTGCGGGCCCATTATATTGTTAAGTGGCTCCGCTGCGTACCAGATGACAATAGCAACAGCAGAGCCAGGTTAATCAGCAGGAAAAAAATAAAAAAAATAAAAATAAAATAAGGAGTAGATGCCAGAAGTGACCGTTTAGACACTTCCTACAATTGTCTTCCATTTATCTCCTATACGTTTTTTTTTGTTGTTTTTCCCCGTAAGCTTGGTTTACCATATTACCATGGTAATCCCCAATTACTGGCACAACTTGCACTTTATGCATGTGGCGCGCAGCCCCCCCCCCCCCCCCCCCCCCCCCCCCCCCCCATACAATCAACACACACACACACACAAACATACAATCACACACACACACACAGAAACCCGGGGAGGTGAGGTGTATTATTTTTTTTCATGGTTGTGTGGAGAGGAGAGCCAATTAGTGAGCATCCAGATGCTGTTTAGCTAATCCCTGCTCTGGAGGAGAGTCTCCGCACACAAACACACAAACACACACACACACACACACACACACACACAAACAGTCTATACACTAATGTGAGCAGTCAAGCTTCTACATCACACGCAAACATGTAAATATCTCCACAGGAATGTACACAAAATAGGCACAAACCGCTGCATATGAGGCCGCACGTCTTTTTTTTTTTTTCCTTGTTTAATTATAGCCGCATTCGCTGGAATCATAATTGGCCCCATCATAATAACCCCCCCCTCGCCCCCCCTCCCCTCTCCAAACTTCTAAAATCACAGCACCTCACTTATTTCCATAGAGAGTGATCACCAGAGGACGACCTCCTGGTAACGCCGGCTTCGCACGAGAACGCGTCGTCTCGCCGTGAAAATAAAAGAAACATCAAGCGGAGCAGATGTTATGTTAATACGAGCTGTCCGTCAGACGCTGTGATTGACAGGAGCCCGTCAGACATTATAATTTCAAACGCAAAGAGCTGCGCTGGGAGGACGCAGCATATGGACCAGCGGGAAGTTGCACATTTTGCTTTCTCGCTGTTGCGAAGTTGTGAGGTGACTCCACTTCCTGTGGCACTTTAATAAAAAAAGGTGTGCAAACTGCGCTTTTAATTCAAATCTATGTCATTTAGTTTCAGTGAATTCATTGGTTTATCACAAGGATCTACGGACACCAGAGAATACTTTATTTTTTATTTTATTTTTTATTTACTTTGGGCTCTCGGGGTTTTATCATTATTTATGACACTAACCAAGTAAACACTTGGGTGTAAAGCAGGGGGAGTTAAATCTGGTAGTGACTCGGATCCTGAACAAGAGAAAGCGACTCAATGGGAGACAGGCCTATTTATACCTGAGGCGAGTGAACACAGGTGGAAACAATCAGGGGGGCGGAGCTAACGTTGACCAGAGGGACAGGAAGTGAGGCTCACTGCAAGGAGACGCAAAAGGGAAGTCGAAAATAAAACAGGAAGTGCAAAGACAGACGGTGACAATATAAACAACGTGAGTCCTACGAAACATGAAATAAACATAAACCTGATACTCAATACATTAACATAAACTAGACTTGGCATGGATACACAAAATGAGTCAACACAACTGACGTTACACCGTTTCATCATGATTAAACAGATGAAATACATATTGTGTAACGGTCTTTAAAGTGTGTTGAATGAAGTGTGATATATTTTTCTCTTTTTAACACACTGAGAGGAGTGGCTCAGACTAACTGTGTTTTTTTTTTTTATATATGTTGTGTTCCTGTATGAGCTGAAGCTCCTGTGGGTCAGTTCAGCTAAACGCTGCAGGCAGTCGTGGGTTTGTTCAAGTAAAACCGCTCAGCTGTGCTCCGGGTGAAATAAATCCTGAATGTGTGAAGTATCACCTCCTGACCAGGTGCGTTCTGGGAAAACGGGGACTGGTAGTCCATTTATTTCCTGTTCGGGTGTTTGTTTGTTTTTTGGTTTTTATATTCTGCAGGAAAAATGTTTTTTTTTTTTTATAAGAAAAAGAAACATTTAAATATGAATACAATATTAAAACATCATCAAAAATCTGCTCCCTGGCGCTGTTCAGTTTTGATTGTCAAGTTTCCTAAAAGACAGATTGTGGGAGTAAGTGTGTGGAACTGACGCTAATTATTTTCTAATCCTTCAGGATGACGGACGGGAGTCAAGGCGCGTCTGTCAAGGCTTCTGAAGTGACAGTTAATGTGGGCTCAACATCCGCCAGAGCTGAGAGGCCATTTCATTTGAGAGGCTTCGTTATGAATCAGTTACCGCTGGAGTGTGAGAGTTTTTATTTATTTGTTGTTTTTTTTTTTTAACCTGGTGAGGTAGAGAAATGAACTAAATAAACCAATGGACACAATGCAAATTTGAACCAAAGTTAAGAAACGGTTGAATCGAATAATTAAAACTCATGGTAAGAAAAACATTTTTTCGCATCTATTTCCAACTTCGCCATCCAGTCCACAGAAACAAACAAAAGCCACTGTTTGCAAGAGAAAGCAGCAGCCAGCATCACTGGAGGACACAAACACACAACTTGTTTGAGAGAAATGATGACGCACAAACACACACACACACACACAGGCAGAATGGAGACAAAGGCTTAACGGCATAAAGTACCACAACTGCACCCAGAGGTATTCGCACAGACATTGCCCTATGCATATACACACAGACTAACAGGGGAGTCTATACAGTGGATGCACACAGCCAAGGAGACACACACACACACACACACAGACACACACAGTGGCTGCCTGCTCTCAGGGGGTAATTATGCGGATGCTGCACCGTCTCTCTGCTGCATCCCGGGGATTATTTAAATGGTCAAATGAAGTGATGTTCCACGGACCAACGAGTGGGCTCAGGGGAGCCTTAGCAATGGAGTCACTGTGATAGTGTGTGTGTGTGTGTGTGTCTGTGTGTGTCTGTGTGTGTGTGTGTGTTGGACAGGACCTGCTCGGGGAATCTCTCCCCTGCGGTGAAGGGCTCGTCACTTCATTTCTTATTCATCAACAAGTGTGAGAGGAGAGCGCAGCGAGTGGAACCCGAGCACGCACACACGCACACGCAGACACACAAACACACACATACCCAGCCCTTGTTTTTGTCTCATTTGTCTGTTTTTTGAAAGAATAAAATAGGTTTTTCACACGGTACTAGAAGGTCAACGAATAATTACTAATACATTAAAAAATCGAATCAAAAAAAATAAAATCATGAAAATGTCCTTTATGTGTTCCAGAAACAAATCTGTTACCAAAAATATTTAATTAAAAATGAAGGAAGCAGTTCATGAATATTCATTTTCATGATGTGGGTATCACACCTGTATTTCTCCATCACCAACAGATTCCTGTTCTTATGATCCTATGTCATTACTATCATCATTATTATTTGTTTTTCTCGATGTCGGTGCAGCGGTTACGAAAAATCAGAACTATTCCTGGGTCGTGCACGGAGGCACTCTCACCTGGAGCACGTTTCACCTGCTGCAGCTGGAGTCTCACCTTGTATCTGGGCGACGTCTGTTCACACTCACACACATATGCGTGTCGGAAGTGCTAATTGTATGTCCAGATTTATAGAGACAGATGTGGATGATGCAGAAAAAATGCTTTGTGAGGGTTGTTTTCCACAGCAAAATCCCTTTTTTTTTTTTTATTTGGTCACAACCTCCAAGTTACTCATTTTCTTTTTCTGTCATTTTTTTCTTTTGTTTCAACAGTTTCACTCGCACGCTGACTAAGATCGGCCTCTCCGTTTCCTCTCTTGGCCGGGGCAGAAGGGACAGCTTGTGGATGTGAGGCATTGTGGGGGATTCTGGGGGATTGTGTTTGTGAGGGTTGTTTTCCACAGCAAAATCCCTTTTTTTTTTTTTTTTTGGTCACAACCTCCAAGTTACTCATTTTCTTTTTCTGTCATTTTTTTCTTTTGTTTCAGCAGTTTCACTCGCACGCTGACTAAGATCGGCCTCTCCGTTTCCTCTCTTGGCCGGGGCAGAAGGGACAGCTTGTGGATGTGAGGCATTGTGGGGGATTCTGGGGGATTGTGGGTATTTGGCAGAGGGAGGGCGACTCTCGGCCCACGGTGGCTCCGCCCGGCGGGAGGACACACCGAGCCGCGTTGCGATCCCAACCGCACCAAGGAGAAAAGTGGACACGCAATCAGTGCGAGTCACTCCAAACTTGAACTGAAGAATCAGCTTCCTCCATGAATCAACATTTTCCTCCAATCGGCTGCAACCTGCAATATTTTTCCTGAATATGGTACATCTTTAATTGTACTTTTATGCAGCCGGCCCCACTGATGCATTCTGGTCTTTGAGCCCCATACAGGAAATAAAGTGCAGCAGAAGGGTAATGGAATGCAGCCGGTGCTGACACAGCGCTGCAGACACACTGTCCCTGCTACACTGAGCGATGGTCAGCCCGTCTCCTCTGTGACCTTTGACCCCTCAGTGTCACACCACCACATCCTCAAAGCTTCGTCACTCCTCTGTGTGTGTGTGTGTGTGTGTGCGTGTGTGGTCCACACATCCACTGAGCCAAAAAAGAAATATTGTTCCCTAGACTCTAACTATATCGACCACAAAAAGTCTATTTTTTAAAATCAATAGCGTTATTAAAAAGCAGAATAATTAGAAATACTGATTAAAGTTTAAGGCTCATATTTTAGAGCAGAGAAGACATTGTAGGATAAATCAGCAATGCACCGGAATATGATGAAGCAACCTTTGAATGTTTGATATTATTTCTGGATCAGAGATGATATGCACCGATTTCAATTGTTGGTTTTGTCCTGCAGGGATGTTTGGACCGGAGCTCAGAGGGTCCCGTGGACCCTCCGTGGTTCCGGGTCCTGATTCTGACCCACGTGGTGAAACGTGCGGCCTGGTCCAGCTCTGTTGGCTCAGACCGGGCCGTGGTGATGAACCTTCTCTGGCTCAGATTAGCTGGGAAAACACAGGTGGCCCTTTTGGCTGCGGTCCTCCACAGATAACAAGCTGCAGCCCCCCCCCCCCCCCCCCCCCCCCCCCCCCCCCCCCTTTGGGGCGGGCCCCCCCCAAAAAAAAAGGCGCCCCCCCCCCCCCCCCCCCCTTCTCTGGCTTCCCGCCATGACGCATTGGACCCACAAATGTCCACGGCGGACCCTGTCATGTCTTTATCCACGCCTTTGAAAGATTGAACCTCTTCCCCCATGATGTTTATGCATTTTGTTTTTTTCCCGCTTGTGCAGTAAACTTGAGAAGCCCCTCCCCCTTTTTCTTCCCCCCTCCTCTTCCTCCCCCCTCCCACTCCTCTTCATGTCGTCTTTTGGCCTCGGGCCAGGACCCGGTGTCATTTCCTCCGCAGTTACAAGCCCCCGTAGCCCCGACCAGCCGACACCGTGTCCTCGCTCGCTCTCCTCCCCCCTCCACCCCAGATGCATTCTGGTCATTTTTTGCTGTGCGGCTCGGGCTGGCAGCGGCATGCTGAGCCGTCATGGCCGTTTAATGGCTGGATGCTTCCCTGGCTCACCAGCGTTGTTTCTCCCCGTGCCAGGAATCTGGAGCCCAGCATATAAACTCCTAATTGTAATTGACACCCAAACGGCCGCAGCACTTTACAGGCTTTGTTGTTTTTTGGGGTTTTTTTACATCCATGAAATGAAAATGGTCCAATTGTGTTTAAAAATGGAGAGAATGTCCAGTATCCATCTGTGTGTTGTACTGCCCGTCCCTTAAGGGTTCGCACGGAGAGACACTTGGCTTTGCCGTGGACATTTTGAAAGACTGACCATAAAATAAAAGTGATTCAAATTGGAAACAAAGTAACGCAATAAATACATTTTTTTTCCCCAGAGCCCATGAGCCAGAAGGAAACACCAAGCAATCTGCCCTCCACAAAAACAATGAATGTGTCATATTTAGAGTCAGGCGCACACTTTGATCCAGTTGATCCGGGTTTCATTAGGACAAACGAAAACTCTTCAGGGCGAGTCGTCCTCAAAAGGCAAAAAAGATAAACAAGACAAAATGATTTCCAATAGCCAACGAAGGTCATCTCTGTTTAATTTGGACACCTATAGGAATATGGAAAATCCATATGGTGCATAATCATCTCCTCGGGTCAGGTGCTTTTTTTTTTTTCATTGATCAACCTCGTCTAAAAAACATAGACATCAAGCATCACCAGGAGGACGGGCTGAGGAATGTTCTTTATATGGTGGATCCGCGTCTTCAATTCACTTCATCGGTTACCTGAGACAGTTTCAGATGATGTCTCGTTATCCATGGAAAGCAGGTTTTGATTTATGGAAGTCAGCTTAATGAGCAATTCCGTGTCGTACTGCCACTAATTACCTGGTGTGACAGGAACAATGAGGTGATTGGAACGTGCTTTTATTCTTCCTAGCGATTTTTTAACACGTGTTAAAAGTGTGATGCTTCTGTTTGTTTTGTTTTTATATATTTTTTGTATGTTCCAAATAGAGAATTTCATCATCATCATCATCGTCATCGTCATCGTCATCGTCATCGTCATCGTCATCGTCATCTTCGTCATCGTCTTCATCAACATCGTCATCATCGTCATCGTCATCGTCGTCATCATCGGCATCTTCGTCATCGTCTTCATCATCATCGTCATCATCGTCATCATCGTCATCGTTGTCATCGTTGTCATCGTCGTCATCGTCTTCATCATCATCGTCATCATCGTCATCATCTTCATTGTCGTCATCGTCGTCATCGCCGTCATCGTCGTCATCGTCTTCATCATCATCGTCATCCTCGTCATCATCGTCATCATCATCGTCATCGTCGTCTTCATCATCATCGTCATCGTCGTCATCGTCGTCATCGTCGTCATCGTCTTCATCGTCTTCGTCATCATCGTCATCCTCGTCATCCTCGTCATCCTCGTCATCCTCGTCATCGTCATCATCTTAGTCATCATCGTCATCGTCGTCATCGTCGTCATCATCATCATCGTCATCATCATCGTCATCATCATGCATGAGTTAAATGGATATTCCAAGAAAACAAAGCCCGGGAAGGTATGTTGACGACGGTCTGTCTGTGTCTGTGTGTGTGTGTGTGTGTGTGTGTGTGTCTTTGTGTGTGTGTCTGTCTGTGTCTCTTGGTGCAGACAGACAGCAGCCATGACGGTGTAGTGTTTATGATGCCGTCTGACTCTCTCTATTCATCACTCAGATGAAACCCCGCTCCGCTCGCCCCTCTCTCTCGCGCTCTCTCTCTTTCCCTGCTAACCCAGATTGATAGAGTCAGTCGATGGCCTAATGGCTTTTTATGAAAAATTGGATCGAGTGCCGTCGACGTTATTGACTTCCAACATGAGAGATATGCTGGAAATTTTCTTTATTATTCTGTGTTTACTGTCAAATTAAGCAGAGCCGGAAAACCTGGAAACTCCCATGGAAAAAATGGTGGAAAAATCCAAAAGAAAAACACTTTTTTACAGAAGGAATATTTCATAGACGTATATGGATGTATATTGATGATGCATGAAATGGTTTTATGCAATGGAAAGAGTCAAACCCAGAGATTTGAGTGACCTTTGACCCCTGAGGTGTTTTTCCAGCCTCTTTTTGCTCCTTTTTTTGGTTTTATGCAAATCAAAACTCATCAATCCGGTTTCAGCCGCTCTTTTAAGTGACACTACATATTACACAATAATAAAGTGAAGTCCATCGATGTTTTGAACATGTTTCCTTTGAATGCACTTGCAAATAAAATTTATAAAAATAAAAAATAAAAAAAATAATAATAATAATAAAAAAATCTATATTTCCTATAATAATAATAAATGCAGAGCAGTTGTCGGCCCTGTGTTGTGTGTGTTGGAGACACATGTGTAACGGGAGTTTTGTTGCATCTTTGTTCCCGTTACCACTGAACCCTCTGGTCTGTGGCTGGCGTCCCGTTGCGGTTCATTTTTTGTGCGACGTGGTGAACCTGTGAGTTTATAGAGCGGACGGCGGGGAGGAAACTGAGGAAAACCTCGGAGCGTCACACTCCCACGACCCTGCCATTAGAGAGGCAACTCTGCGAGAAATTGAATTTGGACTCGTTATCTGGAGAAATGCAAAACGGCCGGTTGTCTGTGTGTGAAAGGGAGACAGAAGCCAAACAGGGGAGGGAGGAGGGAGGGGGGGGGGGGGGCGGGGAGGAGGAGGGGGGGCGGGGGGCTGGTTCAGATAAAGTCAAGATCTGAGAGGAGGAGGAGGAGGAGGAGGAGGAGGAGGAGGAGGAGGAGGAGGAAGTGTGGAGCTCAGCCTCATTGGCATGATGGGAATGTGCGGTAGATTAGCGTGGTGTCTTACTTCAGTTAATTATGTGCATACTGTTAATTCAGTGTGTGTGTGTGTGTGTGTGTGTGAGAGACCTTTGACTCCTTAGCAACGCTTTAAATGAACAACAAAAGTCCCACATCAGCATTTGGTAAGTGCAAAGAGACTGTGTGTGTGTGTGTGTGTTTGCATCAGTGTGAGTGTGTGTGAGCTCGTGTGTGTGCGTGTGCGTGTGCACAGGGACTTGATACATTAACCTAAAATAGAAAGCGAGTTCTCCCGGGAAGCTTGTCCTCTAATTGACTGGATTGTGTGTGAGCAGCACTTTTTTTTTAAACACCTTTTGTTGCCCATTTTGCAGTGATTAAAACAGGCCTGGCTTTTAATTGGCTGATCTTAGCTGGACCTGCGCTACACTGCAGAGGAGAAGAAGAAGAAGAGGAGGAGGAGGAGGAGGAGGAGGAGGAGACGGGTATTGGCCTGGCTGTGAAATGTTACGTAATAAAACCGGAGCTGGAGACGCTTGATAAATCACTTCCTGTAAATTCTCCCAGCAGGTAATGAGCAGATAATATCGGGCGGTCTGACCTTCATCTTTTAACAAAACGCTGTTTACAAGAATATAAGTCCTGATGTCATGCATAATTCATCTCGGCGTGAGAAAAAAAATGACTGTTGAACAGTTTCTTGCCGTTTCGAAAATAAAAGGCTTTTATTTTGAAAAAGAAATGCAATGTAATTGTTTAAGATAGCACACATTAACGATTCTGACTCAGGTTTCTCATTGTTTTTCATAAAGAGGATTTATGTGGCAAATATAAACACTCAAAGCCACCCAAAAGATGTACTTTCATTACAACGTCAAACTTACAATAATTGTATTTAATATAAACGTTGAAATGGGGCTTTCATTGAATCTCTTTCTTTGAGACGTTGATCCATGCAAAGATTCCAATTGAATGATACACACAATAAAATGCATTTTTATATTTCCCCTCATTCAGTGGCTTTTCAGATGTGCGTAAAAGACGGCTCTGACATCGGGAGTGGATTCGCAGTTTCATCATGGATGGGTGAGATATCAGGGCTGCTAAAATGCCACTTTGATGGGTGTGAAATGAGCACTGAACCCTGACCGCCATCACCGGAGTGAGACCAAGGTGTGTGTGTGTGTGTGTGTGTCTGTCTGTGTGTGTGTGTCATTGAAAAGCATTTTTGCAGTGATTTAGCAAAGTCAAAGTAACTCAGTGGTCCTTTTGAGTCCAACATGTGGTTCCGGGTTTTCGTGAAGGCCAGCGTCTGTGCACATGCCTCATAGATTTTACATGTTTTGGCCCTGATGGACATGAATGAAAAGCTGAGTTTTCATTTCATCTTTCAAAAATCAGCTCAGCATTGATTTGGTGTCAGCGCGTGGCGTAACGCATGATGGCGAGGAGCTGCTTAATTCACACGTGATCGTTAGTATTTCACCGTGACTGACAGAAACGTCAAATCGCCCAAAATAATAAATGTTCAGCACCACAGGCTCAATCACTCATTACACGTGATTCATCTGCACGCAGCTGTTTTCAGCTGCAGGAGTCTGCACATGCAAAGTTTGCAGCGTAGTGAGGCGTTTTCTCCCGATGGTCCATCACAGACAGGAAGTGGATTCCAAAAGACAAAAATGTCATGTCCTTCCTGTCCAAAATGTATCCATTTATTTATAAGGTGGAATTCTTTTTCACCACTGTATTCTGAAAGTGTTGGAATGTGGCCTCTGAATCCAAGTTCAGACTATTTCCCCCCCATCATGGTCACCCAGTGAAAAAATGTGCAAACCTCTGGGTCATGAATGAAGACCATGGATTATGTTTTGGAAAGAATCATGGTGAATTCTGGGAAAATTGGGCTAATTGGAAATCCTCAGGTGATTTTTCATTCAATGTTTCTGAATTTTGGGAGTTTTTTTTCCAAATGTCCACCTGACAAACTTGTAAAGTGAGAAATAGCACCTGAGCAGCCATTTTATTCTTCTTTTTTTTTTCATTTAGCCAGCGCGCTGTGCACCTACATTAGCCGCTGCGTGATGGATCTGGGAGAATCGGTCAGAGATTGATCGGCTGCTCGGGGAGAATGAGTCATGAAGGAAACGGTGACACCGTTGTGACGGATGATGTCGGGGGCTCTAACCCGGAGGAGCCCAGGAGGAGCATGTCCATCACGCTCAACATCAAACTGAGGGTCAACTTACTTTTTAACACTCCGCTTTAAAAATGCAACCATCACCATTCCGGATTAGGGTTTGTGTACCTGCCACCCAGATTGTATTTTTTATTTTTTTCATGCATGCGCCTCCATCGCTGAATCCGCAACGACCACCGTGTTCACAGAAGTTGCACATCCATCACACACGGAGGGAAAGATGAGTTGTTTATTGGGGTCCACCTGATGTATGTAAATCCAATATTGCTTTTCCCTTTCTCTGGGCTGCAGAGGGAAATGACTCAGGAGGGAAATATCTGCTTCATCACTTAGTCTCTAATGGTTTCCGTTTGTTTCTGAGCAGCTGCGCTGGAATGGATGCGTCCCAGGGTTGGTTTATTTGTGTGTGTGTGCGTGTGTCAGACTTGTGTGCAAGTTTACTCTAAGCCAACTCACATAAGCTTATATAATGCAACTGTTTGCATGAATGATTCATTAAGCCAGGACTTTATTATGTTTAACAAACAAACGGCATCGAGTCTACAGAATAAACTTTGTCTTTTCAATCAAGCTTGATAATTTAAAAAAAAATCATAATAATAATATTTTTTGGGAAATCTACTGCTTATACCAAGTAGCCCGAAAGAGTTGATGTAAAAGGAATTTTTAAGTGTTATTCACTTCTTCATTCATTCATTCACTTTATAACCCTATTTATGAAAACATTTTGAAGTTGGCTACTATTAAAATATTAAGTTGCTCTAATTAGATTGGCTCCACAAGTTTCTCTCGTTATTGTTCATTTCAAAACACCACAAAAATGTTAAAATAACTTTTCCTAAAGTTTATATACCTAATTTACGAATACAGTATGTATTGACATTAGTACATTCAACATTCATTTCTAAAACGCAAAAAAAAACCACTTTCTCCAGCAGAAGGATCAAATATTGTGGTATTTATTCAACCATCATCTTTGTTTTGTCAGCTGTCAAAGATCTGTTGCACATCTCTGACACCAGTTCACAGAAAAAGAACTCTAAAATGTCAAAAAAGAATATCCTCTCAGGTTGCGTAAAATATTTTATGAAGTGAAACAGACAAAGAAAAACACACCACCTATAAATATCTATCAGGGATAAGAGATTCACACACGCATTATCATAAAACATGTTAATGGTGGGATAAAACTTGTCTATTTTGGTTGTATCCCACCAGCTGAGATAGATAGCTAGCTTTAGAAATCTCCAGTGGTGAAACTCATTTTCCACCAGGAGCAAGTCATAAAAAATAGAAATAACATTCCCATTTAAACAGCGTGTCCTCGCAGATAATTGGCCTTCCTTACTAAAATAGATTTCCAAAAAACGGAGAGTTTGCAATGACTCAACGTGAAGTTAATCCAGGGAATTATCGAGCAGGGGCCAGGTTTAGGGACACAAAAAAAGCAATCATCATTTAGGCAAAAAAAAGCATTATTAATTCATCTTCTATTATTTATTTTTTTATTTTATAGATTGACCTGAATACGATAAGGCAAAGTAAAACTCTTCCTGTTATTTTCAGTGAAAACACGAGAGCTTCTGACCTCCGAAACAAAATATCGCCGAGGACAAATCCATGTGACATTGGTCAGAGAGCAATTTCTCGGCGTTCAAACTCTGAAACTAAATCACACAGAGAAGTTTCACTCCATAAAACTAAAACAATGACCTCAAAGATGATAAAAGGCTCCAGTGGAGCCCAGGGATCATCATCATCCTCTGTGAATTCATGACAACGTCTGGCATCTATCTTACTACGCACGTCAGATGTTAACACGCACACACACACACACAGACACACACAGACACCCACGTGTGGAGAGTCAAGTACAGAATCAAGAAGTTGTGTTTCTTTTTTATCAAATATTTCTAGGACTTATCTTCTGTCACACGGATGATAAAAAGTGAAGTGAAGGTGAAGAGGTCAACACACACACACATACACACACATTGCTTTTTTATTTTGGTCAAACAGGTTAAATCCTTCACTTCCTCGGAGGTGCAGTGATTGTTTTGCAATGTTTTTTTTTTTTTTTTTTTTCTGATTTGGACTTTACCAAAACGTAATAATACACGTGGCACTTCAGAACAGGGTCAAAAGGATTTTATTTTTTTTCTCAAGGAAATAACAGATAACTTGCTACACTGTGAATCAATAGAGCTCCACAATAAAGATTCGAATAAATCAAACTCCTTAACATCAACTATCTCAGAGGTGGACAAGGCTGCGAGGCCAGAATGAGATTATACAACAGCAGGCCACACACACACACACATTGCTTTTTTATTTTGGTCAAACAGGTTAAATCCTTCACTTCCTCGGAGGTGCAGTGATTTTTTTGCAATGTTTTTTTTTTTTTTTTTTTTCTGATTTGGACTTTACCAAAACGAAATAATACATGTGGCACTTCAGAACAGGGTCAAAAGGATTTTATTTTTTTTCTCAAGGAAATAACAGATAACTTGCTACACTGTGAATCAATAGAGCTCCACAATAAAGATTCGAATAAATCAAACTCCTTAACATCAACTATCTCAGAGGTGGACAAGGCTGCGAGGCCAGAATGAGATTATACAACAGCAGGCCCCCGTTTATCAACCTCTCATCTGACTGTAATTGTATTCTGATCATTATTGAACGAGACTGAGCTGGAACATCCTCATCATGCAGAGACACAGAGAGAGAGAGAGAGAGAAAGCATGGCGAAAAAGAAAAAAAATCCATCATTTGATTTGTGAGTCAAATGAAGCGCAGTGATTTATCAAAAAAAAAGAAAAAATAAGCTCTGACTTCCAACCCTGGTTCTCCATGCACTCCCTGCACTCCCGACTCCTCTGAGCTGGAGAGGTACTGTCAGCGTTGACCTAAATTAGACCCTTCCTCGCCCCCCCCCCCCGTCCTCCTCTCTCTCCTTCGCTCGACCTCCGTCTCCCTCTCTGATTTCATCTCAGGCTCTGCTGGGTTTTGTCTCTGCGAGAGGAGAAGTGGTTTCGGGAGAAAGAAAAAATTTAAAAAATCTGTCGGTTCCAGACGAGCGTGCTGCGAAGGGCGAGGAGGAGAATATGAGCTAATGAAGTCAGTCCAGACTTTCTTTTTTTTTCTCTGAGCTCCACTTTCACTTGTTAACATGACACGTTAGACCTCTGCACTCTCTCTCCTTTCCGCTTTGCTTTTCATTATCAATCAGCCCGTTTTCTCCCTCATGGGCTCCATGGGCTTTTTTTTTTTCTCCTCCTCCTCCTCGCCCACTGTCATCCCTTATACGCATCTACTCCCCCTAATATGGGAACAGAGACGGGCCTGAAGGTGACACTGTGACAGGCGAATCCAGCTCTTGTTTTTTATTTTTTGGGCATCACTCAGAGCCGTCAGGAGCTTTAATATGATTTCGGAGGTCCCTTTGCATTTTCATTTGGGGCCGTTCCAAAGTTATCAATCTGCCTTCTTTCCCTCGGCAATGTTGACTGACTGGTGGAAGCTGGTGGAGGGAAAAAAAAAAAAGAGCAGCAACGGCGAGAAAAATGAGCAGCAAGAGCAGCGTTCTGATTTGAACAGATGATCTGAAGAGGGAATTTGAAATATATGAAGTAGACACACGGCACATTTGAAAAATAAAACATTTTCAACCACGTTGAAATCTGTGGTAAAGTTATTTTAAACTGAAGACTAAACTTTTCTTTGGTTAATGTCTGTTTACAAGTTGTAGATGTAATACAATCATTTTAAATAAACAAACAAATAATTGAATAGTAATATATTTAAATAAAACAATGATTGCTTTGTAAAAGGAAAGTAGCTCTATTCAAGTGTTCCTAATAAAGTGGCGTCTGGTTGAAAATGAAAATCTTTTTTTGAAGCTGGCTGTGATTTTTATATATTTCTGGCGCTCATCCCCACATTGTGAAGCCAAAGCCACACAAGAGTTCAAGGAGGCATTTAATAACCATTGAGATGGTTTCATTCTAAAAATGCTACTATTTGTCCAAAAAAGATTTGATCATCTTTGTTAACCAAATGTGTGAGTTGAACCTCTTTTTATGTCCCAGATAAAGCGTCTGGTCCGATGTCCTTGATCATCCGACACCTCCCGCGAGCCGCCATAAAAAAAGGAAAAAAAAAAACTCTTTGTTTAGGATCCTCTTAAACAAGCTTCGGGCCTCCTGAGGAGATCCTTAACACACACTCTGCCTCAATTACAGTATGGGGGATAGAGTTGAAGAAAAAAAGGAGCACCGAGGAAGACTTGTTAGGAGACAGTGTTGTAATGAGAAGCATTTAAGGCTCAGGAGAAGCTGCCTTAAAAAAAAAAGGGAGAAGAAGAAGACCAGAGGAGAGAGAGGCTTTTAAAAAGGATCTTTACAGGGTGTCAGGGCCTCTTTCTTTTTACCACACACACACACACACACACAGTGTCCGCGGTGCAGACAGGCCTGAACAGCCTCATTTAGCCGCGTGCCGTGCTGATTACTAGCTTGTCGGCTTGCTCGCCATTAGAGAGCAGAAAGTGGGCCAGGAAGCTCACACACAGAGTCCTCATATCACGCACACTCCATATTTCAAGGGCTTAGGGCTTTTTTTTTTTAAGCTGATCTGCTGTTCAGTATTCATAATTAAAATAACCAAGAGACTGAAGCTCACCCAACCCCCCTTTAGGGACGGGTGACCGGTTGCTAATCCCGCCTAAAATAAAGGAAGAAAATAACGAAAGGGTGAAACATGTGACCCTGACTGCTCATTTCTATTCTTTAAATGAGGGATTTTCATTTTCAAATGATGCAACACTTTCATTGACCTGTGTGATCCAGAGAATCAATGACCAATATTGACTTATTTTGGACTTTTTGGGTACCGCGTACCACTGTTATTCTTATCATACTGTTATTTTTGGGCAACGTGGCACAATAATCAATATTGAGTTTAAAATGCAGCAGTGAAGTGGATTTTGGATTTTGGCGGAAACTTTGATTTCGATACTTTGACATTTATTTTGGTTTTGTTGTTGTTGGATTATTCTTTTGTGTTTTTAATTTGAGTGAAATAATCCTTCAAATGAAATCCATATTCAATCTTTGGAAAGCACCATGTTTTGATTGATGATTGATGATTGATTTGATCAAACTAAGTGGTTGCTAGGCAACAGCATCACTGACTCTACTGTTAATGTCACCGTGTATCCAGGAGCTGCAGAGGTTACACGTTTAGTCAAATATATATATTTTACATCCAATAACTAACTTCAGTTTCTGATCATGTCAACAAACATCACGCATGACTCGGTCCCGGCTGGAAATTCAACGTGACAGATCCGTTCGTGCGTGTAGAGTTCCTTCAGATAAAGATCTGAAAATGAACATACATGTATAATATGGATAATAAGATGTTTGATATTGATTCAGATTCTACAGATGTTTAAATGAATGATAACATTTGCATAATATTCAATGCATTGACTTCATTTTTTGTTATTATGTTGAATATTAATCTTCATCTTAATTTTGTCACCTTTTGTCTTCCGGAACATTTGGCCCTAACAAACAAAAAAATAAAAACAAAAAAACGCTGGAGGGCAGAAATTCCGCTGAGTGACAACACCTGATCCTCTGAAAATGTCAGGTGCGAGCGCCACGTCGGCCAAACCAAGCGCGCAGAAGAAGGCGCTTTCCTTCCGCCTGCGGACGTGTTTTTTTTTCCGGTGATGCGAGTATATATAGAAACTTCTTCAGAAACTCAACGTGGTGATTTGAAGCTTTCTGGGCCAATTCCTCTAATCTGCTCTTTGTCAGCGTTTTGATTTCACCCTCAGATCCGCGGCGTGTTTAGGAGGCTGTTGGCTAATTAATACAGACTCTGTGTCTCCAGATAACACGGCGTGTCATTGGTGCAGACAGACACCAGAGCTTTCATCTTAAAGCCGGGGAAAAAAAAAAAAAAGCGAGATAAAACGAAAAAAAGACTGAACCCAATTCTCATTTCTTAGAGTGCCTCGTCAAGAGCCTGGCGATGCACTTTGTTAGTGCCAAAGAGTGAAGAGTGTGTGTGGAATCTAAAATTCAATGTACACATTTTTATCTTGACATTGTCATCAATAACTTAAAGTCTATAAATACGATACGCGTACAAGGGTATTGTGATAAAACCTACTCAGCAACAGCGTAAAGGAAAGACATCTCTGAGTGACATGCACTGATTTATATGATCGTCGTTGGGTAAGTGACACAATGACACGCATTATTTCCAGTTGTGTTAGATTGTGTCCTTTTTTTCATTTTTACTCAAGCCACCAAAGCAAAGCAGACAGTCATCTACCTTTACGTGTGAGGGGTTTAATCTGCTAAACTGAAACCAGACAAAAACCGGGAACTTCTCTGCAACGACAAACACACCAACAAAAACACACACACAGTGTCTTGTAGGTGGTAATGAAGTGCCAAAGTCACGCAGTAATTTAAAGTCCTAGTTGCCTTGTTTCCGATTTGTTGTGACAGTGGCATCATTATTTCCTGGTCCAGGTGGAGCGCAGCCGTCATTAAACTCAGGAACCCGAGGAACCAGAAGTTTAATTTAAATCTCGTGAAGCGCGGTGGGACGTCGTTTTCCCGTTGAAAAAGCCGAACGTGAAGTTTTTAATTAAGGACGGCAGAAGTTTAACTCTCTCGCCGCCGATGGGTGGAGCAGCTTCGCTCTTCTCTCCACTGTGACCGGCATCTGCTCAACCAAAAGTTGGCTTCGCGCGCACAGCGCCACTGACCGGCGCCAGAGCTCCCATCAGGCCTGGCTGCGGGCCGGAGAGGCCGCATCTACACACGGACCCACACACTGATCTACACGCAACACACACTGGTCTACATAGAACACACAGGAACCCACACGCAGATGTACACGCAACACGCATAGATCAACTAAATGATGGACACATAACACACACCGACAAAGGAATGACACACAAATCTACACGTGACACTGGTCGGATTTGTGTGTGGACATGTAGTTCTGTAATTGTGTATAGCTCTTGGAGTCTCATCCTCTGGGAGG
Organism: Colistium nudipinnis; assembly: GCA_016785305.1. Classification (NCBI taxonomy): domain Eukaryota; kingdom Metazoa; phylum Chordata; class Actinopteri; order Pleuronectiformes; family Rhombosoleidae; genus Colistium; species Colistium nudipinnis. The sequence continues at coordinate 347,732 of JAFBJU010000880.1, forward strand.
GCAGGTGAATCTGAGTCTAAGATAAATGTACCGGGTTAAAAATAATAATAAACATAATAATAATGAACATAATGAACATAATGAACATAATAATGAACATAATAATAATAATAATAATAATAATAATATAATAATAATAATAATAATAATAATAATAATAATAATAATAATAATAATAATAATAATAATAAGCCCTCACATCTTTTATCTGACTTTATATGCACCGAGTCATATCTTCTTCATTATTTTTTCAATTTGCTCAGATCCTCTCACACAGATCAATTTTAAAATCCGGCACGCTTCAACCTTGCATCTGTACAAATGTCTTCACACAGAATGATGAGAAATATACATAATGTGAGGAATGTCAAGTTCATTTTGTAATTAGAATTATAATTTGCTGATAAATAATTGTTCATTATGGAAAAATAAAGAAATAAATGATTCAAATTAAAAACTGTAATAAACCAAAACAAATAAATCACGGCCAGCTAATTAAAACATCAGCCTATATTCATGACCCTGCCTTTTTTTATCTTGCAATTCAAGCGTCAATCTCTCGTTTCCTTTGGCATATTTAAATCAACATTTTATTGGCAGAGACTCAAAACGGCAGTTTGTGTCGTTAGTGCACTGATTTTTTGTGTCACTGCAATTAAAATGGAAGAAATACCAGCTCCCAGAATAATATGCTGCACGGTGCTTAATAATGTCACCAGCACAAGCTGTCGTGTTACGAGGAATATACATTGATTTTATTGGCATATTTTAAACATTGAACTGTAAATTGTGTAGAAGTTCATCCAAGGTCATAAATGTATTATTATGTAAACTGTATTATGTTTAATTCAACAAGTGGAAGTGTTTCAAGACAAACTCATCATTTGACAACAAAACTTAAAAAGATTACCATCATTTGACTGTGTTTGTTTAATTCTTCTTAAATCACCCAAAAATCTTCTCCAGCTTTTGTTTTTATGAGATAATTCGATTTTTTCTTGTTGTTGTTATTTATCTTCAGCTAGCATCCCCCCCCCCCCCCCCCCCCCCCCCCCCACAGGCCTCTCACCAAACCCACTCCCACTACCTGCCTCCATCGCCAAGAAGCGGAGCTAAACACACTTGACCTTGGCGGAGCGGCGGGTGCTCAACCGGCGGGAGGCGGCCCGGCAGGGGTCCCCCTGGTTCTGGCATCTTGGGTCCCTGGCCGGGAGCCAGCGCTGACGGGGTTGCGAGGGTTTGGCAGGGATTATGTTCTTTGGGTGAAGAGCACTGTGGCATGTTCAAATAGCAGAGGAGGCTCTGCCAAGGCACTGACACACACACACACACACACACACACAACCACACAACACAGACTCACATTTCACACACCGTTTGGCACAAAGACAGAAAAAAAAAACACATATAGGAGGGGACGTATAGAAAGAAAGTGCAACCTCCACCCTTTCTAAAGTCTTCTCATCGCATGTATAAACATCTGTGTGTGTGTGTAGATCATTAAAGGCAACACACTGACAGGTTGGAATCAACACACAACAAAAAGGAGGAAAAAACTCACAAACGTTAGATTGTTGATTTTTTGGGGTCAAATGTGTCCGGCTAGGAAAAGAAACACATTCTCTCTCTCCTGACACCGTGGAGAATTTCCTCTCTTGTGTTTAGAGGACCAGAGTTGAAGGTGGAGGCAGGGCCCGTTGAAATGGGTCCAGTTCAGGAGGAAGAGGAGGAGGAGGAGGAAGAGGAGGAGGAGGAGAGATTGGCACTTTCCTGCAAACCCTAACCTCTCCGCGCTTCTGTCCATCCGTCTCTCTGTCAGAGCGTCTCTCGGGAAATCGAGGCCCAGTGCTGACACACGCACACACACATATATTCTCGCTCTTTCTGTATATCACTCTTCTTCGTCGTCCCATCCCTTCATCCATCTCCTCGCTGCCTTTCTTCCCCTCCGTCTCTGGGGTATTTGAGGCCGGAGCAGTCATCCAGTGTGACAGGATGATGAGCATCGCAAAGGCCTGCTGGCCCCGCCCACTGCACACACACACAAACACAGCGTGCACACACACACACACAGGATCACGATCATAAATGTAATGCTGTTTTTCATTTTATTATTTAATTGTGTTTGTCTTTGTCACTTCTGGGTCTTAAAATGATAATCTGCTTATTTTGGTTTCATAAACAAAACATCTATGACTCATTCGGCCATTTTTGTTATCCTAGCTTAGCATAAATCTAATCAGCGAAACATCACATTCTTTTTCTAATACTTTTAACTCAAGCTGCTCATTTGCAGGCTGGTTAAATAAAACACTGAGAGTGAAAAAAAAAGATCCAACCGCGGGGTTCCTCCTGAACTTTCTCTGGCCAAACATAACAGCCAGAAACTTTGGTCCTGTGGGAAAAGCTTCTGGCTCAAACACCAAGTGGCACAACTTCAGTCAGAACAAGAAAAAAAAAAAAGAAAAAAACCCTTTCATCTCTTTTATAAGAAAAGCTAAATCAGATTATTATTATCTAGAAATAAGTTTAAAAAAAAAAACGTCCCCCCGCAGGACGGCCAGCCGTAATTAATAATTAACACAGTCGTGGGATTAATAAAAAGTGACATGGATTTATGTCACGTTACATTTAGCTCATAATTCTCACAGCTGTCACATATAGAGATTAACATCAGGTGAATCTTCCCGAGAGCTCGACCTCTACCCACAATCCTCCACGGCTCGCTGCATCTTTTATTACTGCATCTCTTTATTCAACCTTCTGGCTCTCTATAAACTATGTGGAACGTGACACCGTTGACCTACACAGCCATTAACTCATATACAAGCTGTCGGTTGTGTGTCCAGAGACATTTAAAACAACAGTCAACTCACAAACGCGCGTATTTGCGGAGGATTATGTTCATCACTGTTCGATGGAACATTTTATTTTGCTTTTTTTTGTGATTTTTGGCCCCAGTGTTGATGAAGGTGTCCCTCAAAGATTCATCCTGGGCCCAATGATTTTTACTCTCCCAACTAATATTTTTCAAATGACCGTTTCTTTTTCAAAGTTTAACAATCTGCTTAGTTTAACAACCTCCTGTGTCCTTTGACCTTTGACCTTTGTATCAGAAATGCAAATATATGTCGTCTGCAAATATACAGTAAGATGCGGACAGTTTGCTAAATACGTAAATTTACCTGTTGGGATTTTTTTTTCCAAGACAGTCTCTAAAAAGGGCATGCAGACGTTGTGTGTGTGTGTGTGTGTGTGAGTGCGTGTTTCTGCAGTGATTGATCTGTGTGTCGTGTCGCAGTGGATAAAGGTGAGAGCGCTGTGCTCCGACCTCGGTCCGACAGACTCCGGCTGAAGGAGTTTGTTAAAATGTCAGAGTGTCATCACGGTGGGACCTTTGATATTTGTCATCCTGTTACACCCCCCCACGGTCTGAGGATGAGGATCAGAGCATAAAGCCGCTGCCATTCCGTGTCCGGGAGACGAGAACCCCAACGTGTGCGAGTGTCTCAACGGACAATTTAAAGTTAGGAAAAATATATCAATCACGACCTGCACGATTTACTCTTCAAAATACGTATTTTATTCACCCAACATTGAGTGATTGTCTATTTTGAGCTTCTTCAATTGCTCTTCACAAATTGTGCAATGTTCACATTTTAAAGAAAAGTCAAATATTGAAAAAACAAATGGTTCATGGTGAATCACAGCATGGAGCAAAAAATTCATTCAAATCTGTTTTTGTGAGAAAAAAATAACCCGACTGAGGCCGTTGGGGTTAGAAGTTTGGAAAAAGAGGGGAACTCCGCCCACTGAGAAAAATGTTGAGTGTGTTGGTGCTGAGCGCAGCAGCAATTTCTCACTCTGGGCATTGATGAGTTAATTAGACTTATAGAAGTGTAGGGTGGGCTTTTTTTTTATGACTCCGCTGCAGATTTCAATAATATTAGCCTCTGTGCTTTTTAGTGTCCGGTGGTCAGGGTGATTTTTTTTTTATGATTTTTTTATTTTCCAGTCAAGTGTCCCCCGAGCAGCTGGGACAGCAGAGCAGCCTCTCACAGATAAAACATGTGAAATTAAAAACACTCGTTATCCATCATCCTTTGTCTGTGTGTGCAAGAAAGCAAATAGGTTAAAGACTCACTGGGCTCCTGCAACAATTTGTCGCCTATGTAGTTTAGTTATAGTTTTAGTTAGACCTGTAAAGCTGGTCATATTTTAATTTTAAAAACACACCACTACAAAGATAAATAATATGACAAAAAAAAATTACATCAACTTTTATTCCAGACGCTTTTGCGCGACTTTTTAGATTTTTATTTTATTTTGCTTTCCGCTTTGAGATCCTGGGGCTCCTGTGTTCTACACTGTGAGACTAAAGGACATAAATCTGTAAATCCCATTGTTTCCACAGAAAAGAGCTTTGACTGAGCCGCAGCAGGCCACTTACAGGAAGCTCACCTGTGTGTGTGTGTGTGTGTGTGCGTAGGTGTGCGTGCGTGTGTGTCTGTCTGAGCATTTCCCCCTTTTGCAAACAAAGACCAAGTTCAGCCGAGCAAACGGAAGTGAGAGTGACGGAGTAAATGAGCCGAGGAGTGAGAGACGGAGATTGATCAAATCGTGGAGGATGAAGAAGATGGGGACCAACATGACGACAAAAAAAAATAAAAAAAACGATGAAAAACAGAATAAAAAGTAAAGTGGCTGCAGAATGGTGCGGAATGAATAACCAGGAATGTGTGGTACAGAGTGTGTGTGGGTGTGTATGTATGTGTGTGTGTAGGTGTGCGTGTGCGTGAGTGTGCGTGTGTGTGTGTGTGTGTGGGCGTGTATGTATTTGTGTGTGTAGGTGTGCGTGTGCGTGAGTGTGTGTGTGTGTGTGTGTGTGTGGGCGTGTGTGTTTGTGTGTGTGTAGGTGCGTGGGCGCGCGCATGTGTGTGTGTGGGTGTGTGTGTGTGGGCGTCTGTGTGTGTGGGCGTGTGTGTGTGTGTGCGTGCGTGTGTGTTTACGCGCGTGTGTGTGTGCGTGTGTGTGTGCGTGCGTGTCTGTGCGTGTGCGTGAGTGTGTGTGTGTGTGTGGGCGTGTGTGTGGGCGTGTGTGGGCGTGTATGTGTGTGTGCGTGTGTGTGTGTGTGTGTGTGTAGGTGTGTTTGTGTGGTACAGTGTACGCTCTCATTAGCAGGAGGACAGACAGGGGACGGGTGACAACTGGAACACACACACATGTATCAGGCGTGTGTCCAGGCCAGTTTGCAGAGGTTACAGCTGCCGTGTTGGGTTCGGGTCGGCGGAACCATCCGGAGTTTGAGGAATATTCTGTTTGTCTGATGAGCTCAGGCCGATCTGGGTCAATTACACAGCTGAGGATTTACAATCAGCCTCCGGGGAGCTGCGAAGGACACTGTGTGCTGGAAATAACACAACCACGAGAGAATGCGTCCCGGTTCCACACGTCCCTCCACGGGACGGTTACCGACCATGGGACCTGGATTAGTTTGATTATTGATCGGGGACTACGGCGATTTAAACAGCAGATATATATTTAGAGAGAGAGAGAGAGAGAGAGAGGAGTATTTATATTCTTGGATCTGGGTTGTTAATGGACTGAATGCACAAGGAGGCGAAACAGCAATTTTTTACCAACCCTGTCTACACAATGTAAATGAAAAAAATCTATGCATCCAGATTTGTATTTTTGAAAAAGATGACATCATTGACACCTTTCATTCAGAATGTGTGTATAATTTGCACAACTGAGGCTTTTCTTTTACAGTTTAATTGCAATGAAACCTCCAGCAAATATATATATATATATATATATATTTTTTTAGGGCAAAAACTGTAGGTGACATTAGTGAGGAAGCATTTTTTATTGAGAGGCTGCCGTTATAAGGAGCAGAAATTGAGTATTTCAAAAAAATGATTTTATTCTCACAGCTGAAAACGTTTCCCCGGTTCCTTCAACACCAAAGTGTGTTTGAAAAATCCGATTTTTAATGATTGTCTTCCTGCTAAATTCTCACTTCTCACTCACCACCGGCATTAACTTTGTCAGAAAAAAAAAACTTTTAAAAAAGGCCAGGTTAAGTTCACCATGGGACACGTGAAGGCGAAATCTCTTAATTAAGAACTCCTCATTGGATCGTTACAAATAAAACCTGAAAAAGACTCTCATGAATAGGAATACATCTGTCCCTGCACATTTTTTTGATCCTAAAACGGATTTCTGCACATGGCGACGGGCTTTTAGAGTTCTACACAACGACATGATCCTCCTCAGCAAATCCCATATCTACCAGACGTACGGATGTATATTTAGCTTTGCGTGTGCACAATTTGTAGTCACGTGTGTTAAATACGCTGAGGCAGTGGCCCAGGCCTGGGAGCGGAGCAGGAGGAGCTCAGGTGTCTCCTGTGGATCTCCAGGTTTGGCTCCTGGGCATCCTGTCCCTCTGTCCTGTGATTTGATTCCTCTCCTCCTCCTCCTCCTCCTCCTCCTCCTCCTCCTGCCATCAAATTGCATTACCACAGGCCCAGCGTGCAGGATATCAATACTTACTACGGGCCATAATTACAGTGTAATGTTTGGGAGAAACAAGACATAATCAATATTTATGCCACTGCTGATTCCGTAAGCTCCCGCTTCTAAGGTGGCCTGGACACATTATGCAGAGTTATGGGCCCTGATAATAGGATAAGCGATGACCTCACATTTGTCCTTCCCTTTTTGATCCTCATCACTGCTGCGGGTTATATACAGTACGAGCTGCACGGCAACCTGGCTCTGTGCTCTTTAAAAAAGGGACATACACGGTGTGTTAACCACCATCCAGAGCAGCAAACAACACACGCCATCCACCTCAAATCAAAATAACACAACTTCAAGATAAAACGCAACATCAACTGAGAGAAACACAAACCACACACCAGTCCCCACACACACACGCAGGCGCGCAGCTTCTCGCTTCTCAGGGTGTCCCGGGTGTTTAACTCCTCGTCATCACAGAGACACAGGTGATTCTCGTTGCGCTCTGATTGGATGGCGGGGCTACAGGGGAGACAGGGGGCGGAGCTACAGAGGGAGACGGACGGGGATCCATACAGCCATTGCAAATTGAATTCCTACTCTATGCAGGACATCATTCGTTTAAAGATTTGGTTTTTAAATGGGGAACAATCAAAAAAAGCAAAATGATTTATGAATGAATGAATATTTTAGTTTTCCTAAAATCATCAGCCAACCAGAAAGGAAACGATTTCCAGATCATTCAAACTCCAAAAGCTCTTATACTGATACTTTGACCGTATTGATCGCATTCGAACACCACAGCGTTTTGACAACTTTGAGTCTTGCTAAGTTTGGTCCCACATAGTAAACACCTTACTCTCGGTAAATTTTTGATTGAATTCATATACCATGCACCACAGGGCTGTAAAACTTATTGCTATGGGTACGTGGAGAATCAGACCGGAGCTTGTGTGTCACCTGGACAGCGGTGACTGATGGCCGAGGTCGGCGGTCACTAATTTAAAAAAAAAAAGACTAAGTGGGGACTTCACCCTCGGTGTATTGTTTGGAACTTCGGATCAGCTGTGTCGACAGCTTGCCCAAATACTTTTGACCCACAAACGGGGCCTGACCTGAAAAAAAGACAAATTCTTGATTGCGCGCGTAACTTTATTTTTACGAGTCTGACAGAGCTCATCGTGATCTTGACCACCGACATCTCCATAATTCAATTTTTTTCTAATATGATTTATAACTTTTTTTTCCTCTCAGGAAATGACCAAGATGTTGTTTGATTTGTCTCAAAACGGCAGGATTTGACCAAAGCTAGTGTTAAATATAAATACACATCTTAAAATGGAGGAATCTGTTTTACAGACATGGACCCAGGAAGTGCAATCCACCCACGGCGTCATCATTGGGATTTATTCCGACGTGGAGCTCGAAAGCATTTCACGTCCCATTTTTGGTTCCCATTGTAAACCAGTGGAGGAGGAGGCTCCATTACTGGGAGTTCATCACAGCCAGATGCAGCGACAGACAGAAATGAGCTAATGACCAAGTCAATTAATAGCACGGATGAGAGCTTCCTCCCTCCTGCTACATTCCTTAAATATGAGTGTTTAATTAAGCAGCAATATTAATTAGGACTTTATGATATTAAGATGTGTGGGTGGGGAGGAGGCGGGGGGGGGGGGGACTGGTTAGACTAAATGAGGGGGGGGGGGGGGGGGGGGGGGGGGGGGGGGGGACTGGTTAGACTAAATGAGTTTAAGACAAACGACATGAAGTGTGCGGTTCTTCGTGGAATGGCTCAGAGTGACGGTTTCTTACTATTAAATGAATTGCGAGGTGTAAAAATAAAATATTTTAAGTGTGTTGAATGACACATTTCTGATTTACAGGTGAGAATTTAAAATGAATTTTTCATACAGCTTAACTGCAGCAAAAACTGGTGAAAATAAATGAAGGATACATTTGCAGATAAAAGAGAGCGTAAAAGTTTCTTGGTTGTTTCCGCTCTCGGACCCAAACTGAATTTCATTATCTGGGCTTGTTGTTGCACAGTTTCGTGTTATTGCATGTCCTTGTTTATTGCATAAAATAAGAAGTATTATCATTACTATAGAATAATTATGAAGAACAATGAAGTTTGCTGTTGATTTTCTGATTTCCAATCTCCCTCCATGGCCCTCAAATATAAATAATATGGATGATGGATGGGGACGACATGACTTCAGCCCCATGCAAATTCCAAATTTGTAATATTTGTGTGTGGTTTGCCATAGTTTATCATCGGCCTAGAGAATAATCAACATTAAGCGTTTGAGTTTGTTGAAGTTTTCTGACCCTTTGCGAATCACTCATTCTCACTCGCATTTCCCTCCTCGGCCATTTTGATAAGTGGGAAATTACAGCAGATCAAAAACTAATAATGCGCGGGAAAAATTGCCTTGGCTCTGAATCATAGCTTCTGTCTTTTGTGGTGGACATAATTTGTCTTTTTTTTTCTTCCTATATGAATAATGGAGTTGGGGAGGATTTTTTATGAGGAGGGATGGATGCCTGGGACTCTTCCGGTGACGCCACAACATCATCAATCACTGTTTTCTGCACTCCAGAGTGACAGGCTGAGATTTCTGTCTCGCGCAGATCTTAGAGAGTTGCGTAACACATTTCCTGCTAAATCGCACGGTTGAGATGATGGCACCAGGTGACAGAAACGTTCGGCTTGTTATTTACAATTCACAAAGTGTATGTGCATAAGGTTCAAATCTAAAAATGAGTGAGAAATGGGAACTATGGGGATTTGAATTCAAATGGCAAATATTTGATATTGTGAATCAACCTGTTTGTTGGTTTCAAGTGTGTGTGTGTTTTCCAAAAAAATCACTGTCAGTGTGGTGAACACAATCTGAAGGATCTGAATCTAAATTCACATTTCTAATCTTCATTTCAATCAAACTAAATATGGACACTGTCTTTTTTATTTCTCTGACTTCAGTAGGACTGAAATGGGACAAAATGATGAAAACGAATTATTCCTCATTTCTCATTTGATAGTTTTCTCACTCAGATCTATTTTAGCTTTTAGTTAGAAAATC
>JAFBJU010000880.1:362342-407342 GCA_016785305.1 Colistium nudipinnis
AGCTCAGTCTGTGGATAGTAGCTTCATTTATTATTTAACCCCCTCTGACACAGCGGCAGGATTTGACAGAGGCCGACCTCAGCGATGCTCCAGCAGATTCCAGCTTCACATAAAGACTTGGTTTCGGAGTAGACGAGCGGCTGACCTTTTTCATTTAGGGAAGCCGCTCTCCAAACTCTATTCTGAGAGGCGAGTGGCTCCTCTAACCCACTGTGAGAATAGATAAAATTAAGCCGCTGAAGATGAGTCAGATAAAACCTCTTTTTCTTTTCTCTCTCTCTTTCTCAAAACCTGGTCCGGGTCCTGTCCCTGTTAAACATGCATCGAAAGGCATGAATTGGATGGTGCCAAGCATTGTGTTGGTTCTACATGCAATTAGGGGAGAACACGCGGAGAAAAGGAGGATTTGGGTCGTTATCCAGGAGAAGATCTGTTAGAGTCCACTTACGATAAAGAAACAAAGTCAAATTTCAGAATCAGTAAGCGCATTAAAAAAAAAATGTCCATTTGTATAAAGAAAAAAGTGATCATTTCATTCAAAAAATATTGATAAATCATTCAATGTTTTTTTTTTCTTTTTTTCCACAAAAAAAAAAACCCATTGAGTTGACCCAGTCCCGACCCTGGACCCAGGACTTCCTGTTTGGTTCCTGGGTGTTTTTTTGGGGGCGTCAGCTCTGCTCAGACTCAAAGACACCCCTCCACCGATCCCTCCTGTCACCCAGCGGGAGTCAAACTGAGGCTGAAAATATCAACTGCTTCCCGAGGCCGTGGCATTTGTCTTCCCGGGGACACCTTAAATACTGCTCACTTCGTCACGCCGCTGAAAATTCCATTTTTTGAATGTCTGGGGACGGAGATTGATATCACGGAGGTGCACACGCACACACTCGAAGGAGATGCATGTCAAACTGTCTTGAAAAGGAAGGCCACTACGTGCGTGCGTTAATTATCCATGTTTAGTCATTTCATAAAACAAACGCTACCCAACTCAAATGTCATTCCTTCTCCTGAAAGGGAATAATTCATCACGTTTGACAGTTTGCGTTCAGCCTTTAATACGCCGTGACCTTTTTTTGAAAAATGAATCTTCATTCATAAGAAAAAGGACATGACACACTTTGTCTATGATTTGACAGTTCAAGTGGGCGTTTCTTCATCAACAAACGCAACAAATGGTCATAAGCCATAAGCTACGCCAGTCACACAAATCACAGTCTCTCACTGCGGACAACGCGTGTGTGGTTAAATCAGGCGCGTCCCACTCCTGGCAGAAAATAAATCAAAAAATAATAATCATAATAATGATGATGCTCTTTGATGGAGCTGAATACTCAATAGGTAAAGGTGGATGAGCAGAGTGGAGACGAATCTCCAGTGATGTGCGAGCGATGGAGCTGAAGGTAAAAAGCCTCTCAGTGAGGAAACCTGCGCGGCGGCCATGTGTTCGGCCAGCGGGGAAATCACACATGATTTAACCCCTGAGTCACCGGGCAGGAAATCTGAGGCCAGAGGGGTGTGTGTGTGTGTGTGTGTGCGTGTGTGTGCAGTGCGCAGATCCTGCCCACTTTGCGTTAATGGTCTCTGACAGGCCGTGTGTAGATAGCACGGATTTTAACGTTCGCCTCTCGACCCGCAGATATTTTCCTCTCCTTTTTGTATACACACACACACACACACACACTGACAGGTCAACATGTTAAACCCTCTCAGACCGTGGAACACGCATGTGTTTAAAAAAAAGTTGGCATGTTAACCTTTAGTCGTCATGGATGCATAATGGATTTGCGCTCACAAGTCAGGCGTCAAATAAACATTGTCGCGAAGGCAGCTGTGCAACATCTGTCTCTGCACCTTTGCATCAGATGTTGATCTTAAAGTAGTACAGATTTCATCGAAGATGTGGAATTTCAGACGTTTTTGGTTGGAAATAAATATAACGATAATTAGGCTCCAAATTCTGCTCGGACATTATGAGCGATGTTGCACAAAAAATAATCTTCCAGCCATTTCAAAAAAGAACAAATTCCCTGGAGTCAAAGCTCACTTTTAAAATCTGACTGGAAACATGAAAAATACGCAAGGTAAATAACATTTTAATTTTCCCCTGTTTTAATTAGCACAAATCTCAAGAATCCATCCAAATATTTATAGATGGACAAAATGCTTCTAATCAGCTGCTGGCTGTAAACAAACGCTGAGGATTTGTAAAATTGCCGCACAATTTATTTATTTTGTTCTGCTGCAGTCCCAAAACACCGGCTGTGATCTTTACTTTGTTTCAAGCAAACTTTTGAGGCCATCGCGGAGAAGAAGCGGGGAGTGGAAGGACGGCAGCGGTGGGAATGTTAAAGAAGAAGAAAAAAAAAAGGTATTCTCATTCATCCCATCTCCCCAGCAGCTCAAAGGTTACGGTGCGGTGGAAGGGCGAGCGAGAGGGAGAGAGAGAGAGAGAGAGAGAGAGAGAGAGAGAGAGAGAGGGAGAAAGAGGAGGATCAACGGGTCAGAACATGCTACACTATCTGCCTCCACCTACGCCCCAAACATGCAGCCGGGACCCCAAGGAGAGGAGGAGGTGGAGGTCAGAGAGGAGACACCAGAACAATCTGAAACTTCTATATTTAGCTTCAACATCTGGATGAAATCTTTATATCTATCTATATATATATATTTTTTTTTTTTCATGTAGGGTATTTGTTGTGAGTTGTAGACTCTTTGACAATAGTGTCATTCATTGTTCTTGGGGAGGTCACAAACGGAACTGAGTGAGGAAAAATGGATGGAGGCAAAACAACACAAACGCACACACGGACACACACACACACACACACACCCAGCGCCAGCCTGTGCTCATGTAGTGACAACATGTCAGCGTCCTGGATGCACACACAATGCCACATCGTGAGTGGAGATAATAACCTCCGTCTCTCCGAGGTGTGTGTGTGTTTACTGCACACCAGTGCGCCGCTTAATCATTCACCGAATTCATGTGTGTGTGTGTGTGTGCGTGTGGGTGCGTGTGTGTGCGTGTGTGTGCGTGTGTGTTCAGCCTCCAGATGGAGCAGCAGTTTCCCTCCAGGTCCAGATTGGTCTCTGTGGAGAGGCAGAGCAGCGGGTGCACGCCCACCCCTTTGACCCCGCCTCTGACCCCGCCCCTGACCCCGCCCTGCATCGCCATATCATTTTTTGAGCGCATTGTTTTGGTTTTCACACTAAAGAAAGTGTTAATGTTAGTTTTTAAAAGAATTCAATATGATAACCAATAATGACACTTCAATAAGAGCTCATTCCATATTTCCACACAAATACAACACAATATGATTAAAAATGCATTTTTCATGGTTCCCCTTGTTATGGAAGATCCACCTTCTCCATCTTCTAGTAGACTTTAAGTCGATGCTCAATCAGATCTCGTTCTTGTTGCTGTTTTCATATTAAACATGAATATATTGTAAATATTAATTCCTACAGTTCCTCTCCCGGTTCACTCCCCGCCTTCCATCTCAACACAACATTCCCCACTTCTGAGGAACGCTGGAGGAACTCTAGAGGAACCTGGCTTCCTGCCTCTCCTCAGGTTTTCCTCCGATTCCTGGCTCCTCTGTTGTCGTCGGTGTCGCAGCCTTTCGTGTGACGCTGATGAGCCAAATCAAAGACTCATCGGCAGCGAGTGAAAAAAAACCTTGAGAAGACTCCAGAAAGCCGAGATGAAACCTCCTTCTCCTCACAGAGAGACGCGTGGTGTCTTTTTCTTCCTTTGATTTAAAAAAAAAAATTACGTAAAAGGAGCTCGCTGTAAAAAAAAAACAGAAACAGTTTCGCTGTTTCAGAGAGTCGATAGTTTTAAGGAACTCTGAGTGTTTGAAGATACACTTTAAAATCGAAAAATTAAAATCAGTGCATGATTGTTTGTTCTTCGTATGAAAAAGATTGCTGCTCTTCATAATCCCCAAAACGCAACGTGCGGTAATTCATGAAGGTGAGAGCTTGCAATGAATGAAGAAGCAAATAATGATACTTAACCGGCTAATTTGACACATTTAGTGATACACGTCTTAAAGCTCTATATTTGGTCTCCACCGACTCCTGAGAAAAAATAAATTAAACCCCTGGATATTTTTATGCAGTGTGTGTCTGTATGTTGAACATTTATTTATTTATTTATTTTTAATTTAATTGTATTTTTTTTTTTCGCCAAGTCCATCGAAGGCCGATTCTCTGATGAGTTTCCCATTATTTAAAACTTTTTTTTTTTTTTTTTTTTAATCTAACCATGCATGTTGTCATTTGATCCTTTCTTTAAATAAAACCAATAATAATCTTGCTGCATTTCAGCTTTTTGTTCATAGATACACCTAAAATCACAGTTTCACAGTGACACCTTTGAGGTGTTTTTTTTGCAGCCGTACAGTGTGACACAGATTAGAAGAGGATTAGTCTAAACATGAAATGTCTCCATATATTGATTCGGCTTCCTCCTCCTGCTGTGTGTGTGTGTGTGTGTGTGTAGCCTGCTATCTTTTTTCTCCAGCCCCCGTGTGATATTTGTCACCATAAATCATATTCATGGAGCTCACCGGGACGTCAGATCATCGCAGCCTCCTCTGTGCCTGGCATGTAATTCAGATGTCATGCAGAAAGCTCAAAGTTACGACCCGCCAGGTTTCCGGATAAATACAGTCCTCGTCTTTTCTTTCGTTTTTTTTTTTCTTTCTTTCTTTCTTTGCCGGCGACCTGCATCCGACCTCACGAAAGCTTTGACACGTGTTGCTCTGAACTCCGGCTGAGCTCGACTCCGTTTGTCGCAGCGTGCTGCACGCAGGCCGTCCAGATTCAAGATTCCAGCATTTATCGCAAATTGCACCGTTTTATGTACATCGACTTTTTTTTTTTTTTTTCCTCGCCTCACCGTCCACTCTGAGTGCAATAATAAAAAGTAGAATAAAAAAGTGCATTGAAAATAAAATGTACAGCAGAAACGACACAAAACAATCTTTCACTTCACCATACACTATATATATGAATCCTGAATTTGAGCAATTTGAATGTTTTTTCTGTTACACATGAAAACATCAGAAACCCCAAAGCTGACGGGACGTGGCCCAGAGAACCAGAAGAGTGGAACCGCAGCGCCTCGAAAGACGTCAAAGACGCCGGTCTGACTCTGTTCTAGACTCCAGACGCTATTCGACATCAGCATTCCAACAGGCATCGTCCAATTCAACTCGTCTTTGTGTTTTCACACTGAGCAAAAATTCAGCTGGAAGTGAATCACATTAGTATGACAGCGGAGAAAAGAGATGTGCGCCTGTGTGTGTGTGTGTGTGTGTGTGTCGGAGGGTGCTCCCTTAACCACGTTGCTTTTGTTAAACTCTCTTCACGCTCCATGAGGCGCCGGGCACCGAGGTAATTTCACACCTGACCGGCCTTTCGCCGGCTCCGCCGCCCGGCAACCAGACGCCAGTGGCGCCCCTTGCCAGGCAGGGGTTTCCATGGAGACGGGGATGGAAGCAACCCGCCGGTGTCAGAGCGTTAAGTGACTGTTTAACATGGAGCGCCGCGCGGCCTCATCTGTTGATGATTTGACTCCCCGGGCTGTTGGAAAAATATGTTATTATGGCAGGCGTCCACACGGCGCTGGTATTTTATTATCTGCAGGTTGAGTCACGGCGAGGTCACGTGTAAAAGGATTTACGTGTGCGCCCAGGATTTGATGGAGTGGCCGTGGACGGGGGTCGCGTGCCCACACACTTCATCCCGCTGGCTCATATGTAATGCCACATCGGAGCTACGGTCTGAACAACTACGCTCTCAGGTTGAAAACGACCCGCGTGATCAGAATTCAAGATTTATTAGAATCAAAGACTTGTCACATAGGAAAAAAAAAGAGGACACTCAATTTGGACTGTCCCGGTGACTCCTGGGCTCAAACATACATTCTCCAACTTAAACAGCCTGGATGCAGCTTGGACCTAATATTAAAATATTTGGAAGAAAGAAGAAACTGGGTGAATGATCTGATGTGAGGAATAATATAAAAAAAAATATATATATAACAATTTCAATTATTATTATGATTATTAGTATTTTTATTATATAATAATAATAATAATAATAATAATAATACTTATAATAATACTAATAATAATTGCAGCAATAATAATAATAATAATAATAACTAATAATACTAATAATACTAATAATACTAATAATAATAATAATAATAATAATAATAATAATAATAATAATAATAATAATAATAATAATAACAACAATAATAATAATAACAATAAACATCACCTCAACCACAGTCCTCTAAGATCTCATCCATCCCTTTTTCCCCCAAACTCAAATCTCTCTTTTTTCCTGCTCCTCCATTTTCCTCCTGACCCAAGTGAAGGCTTTTTTTTGGGGACAAACACATGTCTCATCCACTATGTGGATTTGATGTCCTCTGATTAACATTTCACCGACTCGTCATAAATGCATTCATGAGAATCATGGCCAACAGAGAAACCAAACGTTTCCATGAAGAATACATGAGCAGCTTTAAAACGGTGAGACTGAGCAATGTGCATTCAGGTGACGATAAAGGAAAGTTCACTGCAGCAGCTCTAATAATAGATGAAAATGAAGGAGTGAATTCCAATCTCCGTGAACACCAGCTAACTGCGCCTTTCATTATTTTCATGTCAGGTGACGAGCTTCAAAATGTCATGACAGCTTCATTTCCTCATCAAAGCTGAGCCACGTGGACCTGGATCAGTGCCAGTCCCGATTTTGTAGATACTGGCGCCGCCTCTCAAAGGACACGCTCAACTTTGAGTGTGGAATGATGAATTTTAAGAAAAAAAAAGCTCCCCGGGCTTTTATTATCAAAACCGTTTAGACACAGCTGTTCGTAAATAATCTGACGAGTCGGAGGAGTTTGTCTGGTTCCCTGTCACGACTTTTATAAAACTGAATTATTCATGGCGACAAGTTTGCTGCGCACACAGTTTAAGTTTTAAAGCCACCTGAGAACCAAAGACGAGTATTGGAACAAACTCATGCAGGTACATGAGCCGTACAGGTCAAAAACAAACAAACCAAAAAAAAAAAAATTCACAGCATTTTCTACATTTACATAAATCCGGGTCTCAGTCTTTCTGGATTTAAAGCGTAAAAAAAAGAAAAGAAAAATGTATATTTATATTCAAGCAGTTCTCCAACTTAAATCAAAAATGTTTGCGGAAATTCATGTGCAGGTACCTCAGCCTGAGTCTGAACTCTCCTTTAAAGTTCACCAACAGGTCTGAATTTGAGTGTATGTATGTACTGTATATTATTTACCGTACTGTGAAGTCAACTCTGCATGTTCATGATGATAATGGATTCTAAAAAGCGGAGGAGGATCTGCAGCCCCCACAGCATCCATTACTGCCCCCTGTTATCCCGTATATATATATATATATATATAGATGTACATAACACTAAATATTCACAGGGCAGACACACAAAAACACTCGCACCATCGAGTCTATACGCGTCAAAGTCAATAATCCTAATTTAAAGAAACGCAATTTCAATGACACACAAATGATTGAAACCAGTCATCATTTCCTCAGCCATGAGCACTTCATTAACATTTTATTTCCTCCACTATTTCATTAGGTATTGCTTATTTCTTTTCAATTCAAATGTAGTTGTGCCTCAGGGAGAGCTAAAAACAAACAAACCCTGTTATGTTGTTTAACCCTCAATATAAGGACACTAAAGCGATGACTTCCACCGCTGTCAAATGTACTTTGCAAATCTCACTTGAAAAGTACCACTCTGGTATTCTCCGTGTTTTGACAGAATCAACGTGCTCTGTATTCCTTGTGGTTTCACAATGACCTGAAGTCAGGGCACCTCACTGGGGACGTCGCGGAAACTTGCTCCTCTGGTTTCAGCCGCTTTGTGGCTTTAATGAAACGTGACGTCAGGTTTGAGGGCTGATATGAATGATCAGAGAGCACAACTCAATGCCAGAGTGCTGCGTGTTTTTATCTCCCCACTCTGACAATATCAGAAAATAGCGATGTCGCGGTCCTGATGAAAGGAAGCTGGATAATAATCGTGTCATCACAGAAAAAAAAAAGGAAAAATTCCAGGCAAGTTAAAATCTTGATCTGCGATGGATGGAAAGGTTTTTTAATCACGACAAAATGGAACCGCGCGCTCATCAGAAAAGGAGTTGGAACCAATTTATCGAAACTCCATCTCTGTCTACCCAGCCTTGGTAAAAAAATACACCAACACACAGTGTATTAGTTGTGGCTGGTGCGGTGATGAAGGTGAGGGGGTCCACTGCGTTCCTTCCTCTGGAGGTGGACCTCCAGCAGACCATCCATGATCAAAACCATGTTTCAAAAAAAAAAATCTAATCAAAGCAAGGCTCTCTATGACATGTGTCACCCACTATGTGGCTCAGCACCACACATTTCGAATTCCTCCGACAAATCAAACGCCTCCCCCTCAAAGACCCGCCCCCTCCTCTTCCTCTTCTTCATCCTGCCGTGGTGCGACTGTACGGTTAATAAGGGCGGCCAACGCGGGGGGTCAACGTGGTGGGCGATCACACGCAAGGCGGTAGGGAGGGCTTTTTAACATTCCAATGATTTACATAATTCCTGCAGCTGGCTAACGGGCAGATTGAAGTGTAATTATGGAATCCAATTTGGACTTTATGGCGGCAACGCTGTGTTTTCATGAATCAGAAGGACTTCGCATATTATCCAAGATGGCTGGAGAACCTGCTGGCTGTCTGAGACCATGTGAACATCAAGCTGTTCTTGAAATGTCCACAGCGAAAACTTAAACATAAACACAAGTTTAGCACTTTACTGTCAATCTACTACAAATCCATTTTTACAATTATTTCTTGTTTTACTGTGCCACAACATCCACACACATTGTTTTGGTACGCCATGAAAGTTGAAAGGTCATCCATAATGTGTCTTCCTACTCTGAGTAGGATAGTTTATACATTGTTTTCTTCAAATGTTGTCTTTTTCCAATTTATAGTCTCAAGTGGACATCAGTATTAGACAGAGAGTTGCATCCGATGCATCAGGCTGAATGACATCACACCAAGTGGATTGGTGACATATATACAGATAAATATTAATATATCTATCTATAATAAATATTGCATATGAATATGCTTATTTTGTGAAAAGCCAGAGAGGTTAATATCTATTAGAATTGTTTCCTCGTATTTTTTTTTTCTCCTGGTCATCTCAGAGCTATGACCTGAGGTAAAGTTCCACTGCATCGCTTTGACCTCTCACAGGTCCAGTGTGTGGGCGGGACCTATCGGAATGAATGCAATATAACATGCAAACTTCTATTTGCACGAGTGTAAAATGCCCTGAAACCACCAATTGTGTTGCTGTTACTTTAGAAATGAAAATGGTTTATTCCTCAAGGACATACAAATGGATTTTCACACGGTGAGATGTAATAGTCTGAGACACTTTGTCAGTGGAGCGCACACGTTTGCCAAAGATAAGCGATCCTACACACGTCAGTGCATCACTTATAGATGGAAAAGGAAATATATGGATAGTTGTGTCATTATCTGCATAAAACTAAACAATGCTACACAAGTGTGTCTTATTCGTGTAACAACATCCATTATTTCCCGAGAAACTGGAGAACATTTTATTTTTTAAATAAAACTATCTTGCGGAAAAAAAAGATACACAAAAGAAAAAAAAATATATATATATATATATATTGATGTCGTCTGCACAAAACTCGAATGGATGTTGATTCTGTACATTTTGCATACATTTGCTGACAAATGAACAAACCTACACACTTATGAAACTTAAATAAAAATATTCTGTGGTGGAAAGAAGCCATAAGGGCTGATACAATCTCTGGGAAATGGGAAAATAAAAGTCAAATTGAATAACATGTAATCACCAACACGAGGCAGGCGAGATAAAACCAGAAAAATGATAAGAGCACTGAAATAATAATAAAAAAAACATTAAAGTACTAAAAGGGGCTCAGAGGGATTTCTTTTTGCTTGAATTTAGACACATGAAACCAAAAAAATGGCTTTAAAGTTGATTGTTGTTGAAGGTGTTCCAGAGAGACGCAACTCGGCATGTAACGATATATTAGGAACAGGATTTCAGCAATATTATGCACAAATGACGAGTACACACAAGTTTTTGTTGCAGTCAGAGAGTAATAGGAATCTTATGTAAAGATATTATTCTATAAACGCATATAATGGGTCAGATGTCCAGATCTTCTGAAATGTTCTTATTTACGATTGTTTCTCTTGGAAATCAATCTCGGAATTGATCTTTATTCTTCTTCTTTGGATAAATCCACCCGTGCAATCTTTCACTTTCCCAAATGTTGTCGCCTTGTTTCGCAGCTGTAATTTTGCCGCATTGCACTGGAGCCTTTTCACAGTGTGAACGTGAGGGTTTCTCAATAGCACCGGCGGCTTCCATTGATTCCATTCGTAACGATATATTAGGAACAGGATTTCAGCAATATTATGCACAAATGACGAGTACACACAAGTTTTTGTCGCAGTCAGAGAGTAATAGGAATCTTATGTAAAGATATTATTCTATAAACGCATATAATGGGTCAGATGTCCAGATCTTCTGAAATGTTCTTATTTATGATTGTTTCTCTTGGAAATCAATCTCGGAATTGATCTTTATTCTTCTTCTTTGGATAAATCCACCCGTGCAATCTTTCACTTTCCCAAATGTTGTCGCCTTGTTTCGCAGCTGTAATTTTGCCGCATTGCACTGGAGCCTTTTCACAGTGTGAACGTGAGGGTTTCTCAATAGCATCGGCGGCTTCCATTGATTCCATTCAACGCAGTGTCAAGTAGTTTTAATAAAAAGCTCAGCTTCGGTGCAGAAATGAGATTATGGCGGTGAATGGAGAGCTTTCAGGTTTGCGTCGATGCTTTGTGACATCGATGAGTGGAATCCAACTCGTGATTGGATGGGAACGTTTTTAATTGAATCGAAGAGGCGATCAAAATTCAAGTGTGTTGATATTCTGCAGGTGAACTGCAACTGAAAAGGAAAATGGCTCAGATAAAAATGAAATCTGTTCACGTCCCTCAGCTCCAGATACGTGAAGTTTTATTTCCCACTCTTTCCTCTTTGGCTCTGTTTAATGATTCCTGCTTGACCTCCGCTGACATTTTTTTTCACAGATTCTATTGGTGAGATGATTTTTGTGTTTGGAGACGGCTGCATTTCCAGACCCATTCACAATTCAGTGTGTCTTCAGAAAAAAAAAAACTGAGAAGAACAAGATCTGGAAGCTTCACGGATTTCTTTTTACAACGAGACTGGAACCATCGGGCGCAATTGTGTTGGCGCTGGCACCTTCGTTGGTGAATAAGGCAGACGGATGAACAAGGTTTTTATTTTTTATTTGGGGGGGGGGGTTTTGGATAAAAAAAAAAAAAAAAAAAAAAAGCCAAGGAGTATTTGAAGATGGAAGGGATGGAGGAACCAGCATCTCCAGTTGAGATCCAAATGTTAATCCTCCTGTATGCGAGAACATGTATTCACACATATATGGGGAAAGAAAAGCTCAGATATACCAACACTTAATATTGGTGTCCTAAATCAAAAGGTCAAAGGTCACAGAAGAAAATAATCAGACTTGACCTCCAAACTTCTGTTGATACCAGGTGTGGAGTGAAAATAAGACAAATGAGAAAAGACCTGTAGTTTTTTTTTTTTTTAACCAAAGAATACTGAGCAGATTTTTAAGAAAAGATGTATATGTAATTGGGATAAAAATTGCCTTTGAATATAGTCCTGTTGTGTCAATGGAGTTCATGCTACACTCTTTCTTTAAGTATGAAATGGCTGATAATTAATTATTCAAATGGAAACTGTGTTGTCCCGTAAGATAATCCAATGTACGTAAGTTTTACGAACTTTTATTTAAACAATAAATAGGGGAGATCAATTTCTTATTTGAAAATGAATCAATTTAAAAAATACAAATTGTCGCAGATTGTCTCAGGGTGTCTTTGCCTGATAACTTTTTCTAATCAAAGGTGTGAGGAGGGGGAGGGGGGGTGCCACTTCACACCCTTCCACTTTCAGCCTTCTCTTGATCTGGATATTCATCTGGATGAGGAATGCCTTTGGAGAACTGCACAAAATAAAAAAAGATACACATTGTGCCAACAAGCTGTGGTCCCCCCCAAAGCTTCATGGTTCCTTGGCTTCCTTCCTTCATGAAGCCAAAATGTTCAAAGACACTTTTCCCAATTCCACGGCATTTGTCTCCAAATCTCCCCCCCCCCCCCCCCCCCCCCCCCCCCCCCCCCCCCCCCCCCCCCCCCCCCCCCCCATTGTCATGTATGCAACGATGTTGTTAACGACAGTTTCGGCTGGAAAACAAGCAAGTGTTACAATAATCCAATTCACACAAATGGGTCCTGCAATATACGGGCTGCATAACTTCAGTCTAGATGTTAGAGAAACATTTATGGCTATAATGCAGAAAGGCGTTAACCAGGAGAAACACACCAACACGATGAGCCTTTTCCTGGACATGATGGAGTGGTACTCCAGTGGGCGACATATAGCCACATACCTGTCGTATGCCATCACTGCCAGAATGGAGAGATCACTGCAAGCAAAGGAGTACATGACCAGAGCCTGGACCAGGCATCCAGAGTAAGAGATGACGTGGACAGGAGAGAACAGGTCCCAGAGAAATTTGGGATAGAAACCTGTGGTCCCATTGATTCCGTTCAACGCGGTGTCAGGTAGTTTTAATAAAAAGCTCAGCTTCGGTGCAGAAATGAGATTATGGCGGTGAATGGAGAGCTTTCAGGTTTGCGTCGATGCTTTGTGACATCGATGAGTGGAATCCAACTCGTGATTGGATGGGAACGTTTTTAATTGAATCGAAGAGGCGATCAAAATTCAAGTGTGTTGATATTCTGCAGGTGAACTGCAACTGAAAAGGAAAATGGCTCAGATAAAAATGAAATCTGTTCACGTCCCTCAGCTCCAGATACGTGAAGTTTTATTTCCCACTCTTTCCTCTTTGGCTCTGTTTAATGATTCCTGCTTGACCTCCGCTGACATTTTTTTTCACAGATTCTATTGGTGAGATGATTTTTGTGTTTGGAGACGGCTGCATTTCCAGACCCATTCACAATTCAGTGTGTCTTCAGAAAAAAAAAAAACTGAGAAGAACAAGATCTGGAAGCTTCACGGATTTCTTTTTACAACGAGACTGGAACCATCGGGCGCAATTGTGTTGGCGCTGGCACCTTCGTTGGTGAATAAGGCAGACGGATGAACGAGGTTTTTATTTTTAATTTGGGAGGGGTGGTTTTGGATAAAAAAAAAAAAAAAAAAAAAAAGCCAAGGAGTATTTGAAGATGGAAGGGATGGAGGAACCAGCATCTCCAGCTGAGATCCAAATGTTAATCCTCCTGTATGCGAGAACATGTATTCACACATATATGGGGAAAGAAAAGCTCAGATATACCAACACTTAATATTGGTGTCCTAAATCAAAAGGTCAAAGGTCACAGAAGAAAATAATCAGACTTGACCTCCAAACTTCTGTTGATACCAGGTGTGGAGTGAAAATAAGACAAATGAGAAAAGACCTGTAGTTTTTTTTTTTTTAACCAAAGAATACTGAGCAGATTTTTAAGAAAGATGTACATGTAATTGGGATAAAAATAGCCTTTGAATACAGTCGTGTTGTGTCAATGGAGTTCATGCTACACTCTTTCTTTAAGTATGAAATGGCTGATAATTAATTCTTCAAATGGAAACTGTGTTGTCCCGTAAGATAATCCAATGTACGTACGTTTTACGAACTTTTATTTAAACAATAAAAAGGGGAGATCAATTTCTTATTTGAAAATGAATCAATTTAAAAAATACAAATTGTCGCAGATTGTCTCAGGGTGTCTTTGCCTGATAATTTTTTCTAATCAAAGGTGTGAGGAGGGGGAGGGGGGGTGCCACTTCACACCCTTCCACTTTCAGCCTTCTCTTGATCTGGATATTCATCTGGATGATGAATGCCTTTGGAGAACTGCACAAAAAAAAAAAGATACACATTGTGCCAACAAGCTGTGGTCCCCCCCAAAGCTTCATGGTTCCTTGGCTTCCTTCCTTCATGAAGCCAAAATGTTCAAAGACACTTTTCCCAATTCCACGGCATTTGTCTCCAAATCTCCCCCCCCCCCCCCCCCCCCCCCCCCCCCCCCCCCCCTCTCCTCCCCCCCCCCCCCCCCCCCCAAGAAAAAACGAGGTCTCACGGTCGTCACGGCGATGCGCCACGTTTTTTCTTTTCTGTGTGTGGATCAGAGAACGTGTCGTTTGCTTTGTGCTTTGATTAAACTCGCGCGGAGGACTCTCCAGCTTCCTGTTCCTTAATGAGGATCCAATAAGGCGGATCAGAGTCCAGAGACGAGATCTCTTCTCCACACACACACACACACTCACTTTCATTTCCACCTCCACCTTTTGCCGACGTCAACGCGGCAGCCGCCACGTACGTCTTCTGTTCTTCACTGAGGAACGTGTTAGTGCAGACACATGGGGCGCGGCGTCTTGTTTTTTTTTTCTTTTTCAAAACAGTGGGGACGCACACCCACACACACACATCACCGTCATCACAGCGTGGAACACGGGTTCCAAGGGAAGAGTGCGACACGGAAAAGGATTGTCAGAGTGGAGAGGAAAAAAAAAAAAATGGGGCCGCTCCTTTGTAGTGACACATGGAACAAGATGTTTCACCAAAGCAAAATGCAAATTGCCATCAACGGGAACAGAATGTAACCGAATCAAACGCTCTCCACAATGAGAAGACACACGAGACATTTCCTAATGAGGAGGAACAAAAAATAAATAAATAACAAAAAACAAGCCTCAGACATTTTAATCTTTAAAAACCCCGGCAGGCAGTACATTGTTAGACAAACTGTGTGTCAGTGTGTTGATTTTTTTTTTCTCCTTCTTCTTCTTCATTTACTTCTTCTCCTTCTTCTTGTTCTTCTTCTCCTGGTTTTATTTATTCCTGTCAAAACCCCCGTTGTGCGACTTAACAAGGTTGCTGCCCTTTGAAGACTTGGCCCATCGCATGGGATCAGCTGTCCTCTCTGAATGGGTGTGTGCACGCGTGTGCGTGTAACCTGCTGATAGACACGCGTCATACGTGCAAATGTACAGTGAAGCTCTGCACACAACAGCCTGCACACACACACGTGTATGTTACGTGGGTTTAAATCTAATGAAAATGTTCCATTTAATAATCATCATAATAAATGTTTTGGTTTATTAGTGAGGTACTGATTTCATAGCAACTTTATCTCCTTACATTTCATTTTCTTTCTCACATGAAAAAAAAACAAAAAACAGCTCAGACTTTGTGAGAAGACTTATGAAGAGTTCTCAGGTGGAGGGAAACCTGAGGTGACGATCCTGAGGTGTGACGAGGAGGAGATTGAACCGTTGGACAAGGTGGGTGACCCGCAGGTGGCCGGGTCAGGCCGCCGACTTGGAGCCAATCCATCACCTGTTGAAGGACCTGAACCTCCATCCAGGACCCGACAGAGAGAGGTCGTGCAAAGAATCCCACATCCTAACCAGGTCAAGTCTGGATCTGAGTGAAGCTTCTCAAAGTCCGTGTCATAACTCAGTCTTCAATCTTTTTTAATAGATAACATTTAAATAGGCAGAATAACCACTTGCACAACTTGCACAAATGTTTCACATTTCACATCAGACCTTTGATTCTTGAAAAAAATAAAATAAGAAATTGCGTGTTGAACTTCTTCACTTTTTTTTTTTTCCCTCCAAAATGTGCTACACGTATTTCTGTGTCATTCTTTGCCACGCGTCCTTTGGAGAGGCGTGTAAGCTTGATTTCAAAGGTCACTGGTGTCCACGAGGTTTCTGTCTCCTTCTAATTACTGCACACTCCCAGCTGCGAGGCTTAACCTTCCCTCCGAGAAGTCCTTCATCTCTCCTGGTCCAGCGGCTCCGCGCGGCTTCTCATTAGACTAACTCCATTAAAGCCGTATTTGACCCCAGGGGTCAAATGTGTCCGCGATAAGGCCGACAGCTCCGAACCTGCACCGTCTCATCTCCAGACCTAAAAAATAAAATAAAATCCAAACTATGCAAGGCAAGAGTTTGGTGTGATGGAACACTTTGAATTATAATTGTTAAGTTCATGAAGAAAATACGTGAATCGAAATATTTGATTCCAGAAACGTATTCATTTATTTCATTTGAAAAATAAAGTATGTATCGTTTACTATTAAAATCTTTGATTTGTTTTGCCAAATCACCAAATTGCCAGAAACACATATAGAAAGTATACCTTGACTTTACATCATCTTTTATTCACCTGGCTATTATCCGGAGGCCAATTAAAAACCAACAGATAGAGAAGAAAAGTGCGACGTGACCTTTGGGTGAAGATGTTTGGCCAAAAATGGATCATATATGTGTTAATTTCAGCATGAGACCAAAATGAACAACTCATCACATGCTCAGGTTTTTTTGCCCAAAAAAATGCACATTTATTTTATTGAGCTAAAGTAAAAAAAAAAAAGAAGACCTGCCGTTATTTCATCAAAATTGCAACAATGAAATCAACGCAAAATAATGGGGTGCGACTATTCACTGAAATCACTGTACTCTGTGTCCGTGTCAGTGTCTGATCATTTTTTTGGCGATGAAATCACTGCAAGTCACTTGCTTTCGGATTTTTTTATAATGGCTGATAGTGGAACATTGTTTTAAATGTCAACATGTGATTGGTGCTTCCCAGGAACCAACACGTTGTCAGATCGTGTGATGGGGCCTGGAGCTGATGTCTTTTTTCCCCCCGACGAAACCTGTCACCTCACATTTTCTTATCTGTCTCCTTCTCCATCAACCTCTTCCACTCTTCTTCATCCCTCTATTACAACACACACACATTTTTAAATGTTTGAAAAAACAATAATAATCATTTCTACCTCCAGGCTTCATCGTTCCTGATTTAATTGAGAAGCATGTGGTGGATAAATAGATTGATACGTTGTAATTGTCCCAGGGGAGATTTGTGTTCACAGCCATCTTGACTTATTTTATATTTATTCAAATGTAAAATATCGCACGCTTTTTCATGCTTTTTAAAAAAGGAAATCCTTTTTTTCAAATTGAAACTTTTAACTGCGTGTCGCTGGGCCCTAACAAGCTCGTACTTACGGCAGCTTTCAACGTCAGCGTGAGCTAACTCAAGTGTTCATCTGGTCACCGCAGCTAATAAGCTCGGCAGTTCACAGCTGGATGATTTTTTTTTACTCTCTCCTCGTATTTGGATAATCAGACTCGGTTGGCCTGGATTCCTCTTTTTCCTTCTATTTGAAAAGTTCAGCGAACTGGCTTTTTGAAAAGTTCTCCCTGGTGTGATTTTGGGTGACCCTCCCTGTCAGATTTATTATGTATTCACATTGTGCGACAGTGATTGACAGCACCTCCGTCGGTGGCCTGTCCCCCCCCCCCCCCCCCCCCCCCCCCCCCCCCCCGACACCACAGGACGTGGTCGGCTCTGGACGTTCTCGTTACGGATCACGGGTAATGAGATGGGAAAAAAAAAATCTAAAATAAAAAATGCTTGAGCAATGCAGAAGCCGACTTTAAATATTCCCCTCATCAAATAAAAGATTCATGGTTCAACTCTCGGCGTGAGAGTCTGGCCTTTGAAGGCCACGTCTCTGACATCCAGTGTTGGGCTCACGGGTAATGAGATGGAAAAAAAAAAAATCTAAAATAAAAAATGCTTGAGCAATGCAGAAGCCGACTTTAAATATTCCCCTCATCAAATAAAAGATTCATGGTTCAACTCTCGGCGTGAGAGTCTGGCCTTTGAAGGCCACGTCTCTGACATCCAGTGTTGGGCGGGATGGAATATATTAACCATAATAATAATAAAACTCCAAAAAAGAATATGCTTGGAAAGTAGACATAACAGAAGACGATGTCATAGATATGCTTTTAGAAATATTCTTTGATCATTCTATAAGAAATCAGTGGTGTGATTGTAGGTATTTAAATATGAGATTTACTTGAAAGTACTTTTGCTGAAGTAAAAATATAAAATAAATACTGTTTCCAGATAGAAGTATAAACCAGGTCAGTCAGGTAGAACTCAGTGTGAGTCAACGTTGTATTATTTCCAAAAGGAGGCCAGTGGGATTTATAATGTTATATGATGTAACTATTAAATTAAAGAACACTCTGGGGCCGTAAAATGAAGTGCATTAACATGTCAACGCAAACAGACCGGTGGGAGAACATCACACTACAATAAAAGACAATTTGTCCAGGAACATTTACAGGCCGGGCGCGCATGAATATTCAGCCGCTTTCCACCACTATAACGGTCGCCAATAAAGAACAAAAAAAAAAAAAAACACTCAGGCAATTAAATAAAAATGACCCACAATAAAGAGGAAGTGCTGAGGACACGGAGATATTAAATAAAACGGCACTTTCACTGCGGAATAAAGAAGAATAACTCAAAAGATATTTACGGACGGAATAAACACACATTACAGCTGAAAGGGATGTTATTGTTTGCACGCTGCGTCGCACAACAATGTCCATTATTCTCTATGCAAAAATAACACCCATTTATATCAACTTCCACCTTAATCACTCTAGTAGAACCCATCTCATCTTAGACTATATTCAACAAAAACGTAGTTTCTTTATTCATGAACTTACGAATTCATCCTAATAAAATTGTTCATGTGATGTGTGAGCCAGTGTTTTCAAACATGTGGACAGATCATGACGTCATTGTGAGCAGGACGTGTGCAGAACAGGTGGTGGAGCTTATTGTCTGATTGTCTTTGAAGAGACAAACTAAAGTGGAAAATTCCCCCCCCCCCCTCCAAAAAAAAATCCCTAAAACTGAGAATCACTGTGAATGAGCAAAAAAAAATGCCACAGTGGAAAAACTGACTGACGTGAAGAAGATGAAACAAGAAGCGCGCAGATGATCCACACGAGATTAAATCAGAGCCGAGTGAAGACAGGTGAGACTGACGAAGAAACAGGTGAAACAAATCAGGGCGCGGCAGCCGATCACACCGAGGGCAGGAAATAAGGGGAAATAAACTACAAAATAAGACAGGAAATAGTAGAAGGAAAAACTGACTGACGTGAAGAAGATGAAACAAGAAGTGCGCAGATGATCCACACGAGATTAAATCAGAGCCGAGTGAAGACAGGTGAGACTGACGAAGAAACAGGTGAAACAAATCAGGGCGCGGCAGCCGATCACACCGAGGGCAGGAAATAAGGGGAAATAAACTACAAAATAAGACAGGAAATAGTAGAAAATAATATATAAATAAAAAAGAAATAAATATAAATAAGTGCAGCTTAAATACATGAATGTATGAAAAACACAAAAAAGCCACCAAAGTGATCATATAAAATATCATAACGTGAACATATGTTCACAAAGCGGGTGCTGCCAGTTCTTGATTTTAAAACTGATCCATTTTTCAACTGCATTGATCATAAGAAGCAGCCAGCCATGAGAAGTAGTTGCATAAATAGGAGATATAACTCGCGGTCCCTGTTTGACGCTGCATCAGGACACCAGCGCGTCCAGACGTCGAGTGGCTCAAAGTGATGACTCAGCGAAAAACTCCGGCGGAGCGTCAGCAGTTTTTTTCTCATGGCTGCTATTTCTGACAACAGGAGTTTTTTTTTTTTTTTTTTCTCAGATAAAACTGCAGCTCTCCGCTCGGTTCCGACTCCACTAGGTCAGCGCTGGCCAACACACACACTCACACGCACACAATAAATACGAACATAATAATAGCGTGGACCTGAAAACAGAAATAATCCTTTACCTGCAGCCGCCTCAGTTATTTCCTCGTGCGGATAAAAACCTGTTAGCGCGTGATGGGTTGCTGCTCCTCCTCAGATTGGGTGTTTAATCTGAGCACCTGCAGCTCATCTCGGTCCAGGTGGGATTACGTCGGAGCCGTGATGCTGCTGACCCTCACTCTTCTGTATGTGGGGATTCTGCTTTTCATTTCTAGTTATTAATTTGTTTTTTTTTGGAAGAGAACTGTGCAAATATTTGAAGCACAAATATGATTTTTGATGATGTTTTAATCTATCACACATAATTTAGAGGCTCGAAAACTCCACGATGCCTCTCTAAAAAGTCATATAATAATAACGTCATTGTGGATTTTAGCTGCGTGATTTCTTGATTCCAATAAAACATGATGGAAGCTCAAATTAACATCAAAGTCCTGCAAGTATCTTCTCCGACGTCGAAATGAGCCGTCTCATTAGTTACATAAGGTTGTGAGAATATTCTGTTTGCCCTCCGTTTTTCTGGGATTAGTATTCTGGGATGGATTTCAACTCCAACAACATCCTGGAGTCACGCACCGCCTTTCCTCCTCCATAAATGAACCACGGTCACAGTTAAACATTTACATAATATAACTCAGAATAGATTTTACATGCCGAGCCACGCGAGATGTTTCGAAGAACCTGGAGACACACACACACACACACACAATCTTGGACTGTCTGTCCAACGGTCAGTTGGACAAAATGTGTCTCCGGGGGACGAATGAGATTCCGACGTTTCTTCACCAACTTTTTTTAAGTCTCCGTTGATCAGCGAAGGCCCCGGCCGGGGCTTTAGCCCTGAGGGACGCCTGCAGCTATTTTCCAATTAGTGTCACCAGAGAGACAAATAGAGATTCTACACCGCACACGGAGAGGGGGGGGGGAGAGAGAGAGAGAGAGAGAGAGTGAGAGAGAGAAAAGTGGGTGGGGGGGAGAGAGAGAGAAAAGTCGGAGGGGAGTTGGGGATGTGGAAGAAATGAGAGGATGAGAGTGATGTTTGCTGAAGATAATATAGTAAGGATGAAGAAAAAGAGAGAGAGAGAGAGAGAGAACACATTAAACGATGGTGACAGCAATTTGGACGAAACAGCGTTCACAGGCGAACAGATGGACAGCGGGTCGAGACCCGTCTGGGAGAATCCTCATTCATTACTGGGGCCACTTGGAAAATAAAAATGTGGAGACGGACGGAACTCCGTAAATGAACCAGGACTCGCTCTGTGTGACGGAGACGAGTGCCAAACGTTTTTTAAGATGCAACAGCTTCCTGTGGAGTTTTCATCACCAAAGGTGTCAAAGGGTCTCAAACCCACAGCCATCTTTATTTCGCTAAATATATTCACAAAAGCTACGAATAAACTAAACTGGAAATTGGTGTCATGTGTGTCATGTGTAAAAGTGCTCTGCAGAAATTAAATTAATTATGATTATTATCATTAATATGACTTCCCAAGATTCAAACCTATCTTTAGGTACTATACTCACTCTAACGAGACTTAATCACAACACTACACATAATCTCTAGAACAAATGACACAGGTCACCACTATTGGTGGTTAAGAAGATAAAATGAAGATTAAGATTAAGATATTGAATTAAATAGGATTAAGGAATAAAAGAGATCTTGAACTTGATGATGGTCTGTATTTCCTCGATGAGATGCTGCACACTGTCTGGAGATCTTTGTGCGATGATGATATTTGGGCTTAAACTCTGTTCGTCCATCACTGAGGACGAGCCTCATGTCCCCTGAACACCGTTTCATAAATGGTCACCGTCCTGGAACCACTGGGAGTTTATTGTTCAAGGCCCAGATTATATTAGGTGACACCCAAAGAGTAATGGAAGATCTGGCAATGAAAATGGATTGGATTTTTTTTTCTCTGCCCTCCCTCTGTTGAGAGTAAACACTTAAAGACAATAAACAATAATGCCGAATTATTGCGGAGGCCTAATAACTCTGAGTTATGGGAGAAACCTGGAACAGCTGGCTGCGCTCCCAGTTGGACGTTGATGGCGTCTGACGAGGCTCCGCCCATTAGACCTGATATATTCAGCAGGGGGTCCTCGTCGTCACCACATCCTGCAGCTGTCTCATTTCACTCTTTGTCTGGTTCAGTTCAGCAATTTTAACGCCATTTTTCAAAATATTACCAAAAACAATGTTTTTTTGCTTTTTGTTTACACAACAACGTCGTGTTTTGGAACTGATAACGAAAGAGTACGTCTGCAGTCAAATAGCCACGGGTGAGATAATAACACATGATCAGTGGCGGATTATAAAGCTGGTTTTGTGTTTAGTTATTATTATTGATACATTGATTAACGCTCTTAAATAAAAGCAGTTGTGTGCAGTTTTATCGGGGTTCAATGGATTCTTCATCTAAACACAGATTTTTCTTTTTTTGAAACAGAAAGGAGATACTTGAGTGTATTTTGCCTTATTATAAATGTGGCATAAATTCTTCTTTCAAAATGCGCACACACACACACAGAGACGCAGATCACAATCCAATCCGGACGGACGAGTTCACATCCCTTTTTTTGGTCTACTTTGACACTGTGGTTTCGTACCAGGCTCCATTTTTAAATTCATGGCACTAATATCCACACGCACACACACACTGTGTCTTCATGAAAAAAAGAAAGCTGCACTTGAATTAACAGCCACCTCTGGCAAGTCCTACGGCGCAAGCGCCACTTGAGTGACACGCTGTGATTGTGCGCTCTTACCGTGATGCTGTGAGGGCCTGAAGTGGAGGTTATCAATAACTGGAGAGATTTCATTCAGCTGGACGTCTACTCCAGGGACCGATTAGTGGAAATGAAATAATTGGAATAATTGAATACAGTTGGAATAATTGCCAGCGGTGCACTCACCTCACACAATGGTACACTCATTTTTATAATTTATTATGTTAACTAAAAAATGGAAGTGATGGAATGACTTAGCAGTTTTTTTAAGAGTTTCCGTAAATTAGAGAGTTCACCATTTGTTCTTGTGCAACGGGCCAGCGAGTTCTTTTCAGCAGGTTCGCTGTGTTCCTGCTTATGTAAAGAAAAAAAAAAAATCCCAATTTCTGAAGAGAAGGTTTGAGGCTGGAGATGGAAGCACATTTGGATGTCATGGATAATTCGCAAAACGCAGTCGAAAATGGCAACTGGATGGCATCTCGTATATATTTTTTTACTAAGACACAAAAGACATAATAAATAGAATTAGCAATAAAACAATGATTATACATTTTGTGAGCATGTGATGCTTCTTGTTCCGTGATTCTGATTGGCTGCCGGTCCTGATCAATAATGATATCTAATTAGACTGCATGTTCTATTTCTTATGTGCCCAATTAAATGCTATCTTGTATCTGGCATCCGGTGACATGTTTTTTTAATCATAACAATGAGAGCAAGATATACGATGCTAATTAGAGGCAGGATAGTAATCAATATTCATATTAAGGGAGGATAATTAGCCTTTATCTTATTTAAGAAAGGCCATTAAGCACTAAAACCACATCGACTCGTAATAAATTCAATATTTTATATACGAAGAGTTGCTTTTTTAGGCAGTATTAAAACCCTCCAAAGTCCAGGTGTAAATAATAAAAAAATATAATAATACCTTGGAGTGGATTCTCAGAGTCCTAATCTGCGTGGACAGATTGGGATTTTGCAGGAGGAGGAGCTGGAGGATGAGGAGGAGATCCTGGGCCTGCCTCCTCTGATCCCATCATCACACCATGCATTAGTCAGGCCGGGTGGCCTCTCTGACGTCTCCACAGAGTACGGGAGCGAAAGAGGAATCCATCAAGAGTAATGGTATTGCTGTAAGCCCCGAGGGCAGCCATCTTTAATCTTTACCCATCATGCCTCGGCCATAAACTATGCAATCACGGCCCAGTTTGGAGGCAACAGGCGGCGGGCACTCAGCGAGCGTGTGGTCTTCATGCTCTATTTAAGAGAGAGTCAGAGGTTTCACTTTAGATCCATTTTTTGAATCTTTTTTACCTTAACCAGATGTGTCAGGTCCCCAGATTCTCTCCCTCCTCCGCTTGGCAGCTGTTCCCTCCTTTTTTTTTTCCCTCTCCCTGTAGGAACGTTGGCGGAGTTTTTTTTTCCCCGGTTCTTGCTGGCCGGGTTTTCAGGGTGAACCCTTAATAAAGCAGGATCACCGCCGCGTTGAGACGATACGGCGGCTGACGCGGATCCTGAATTACAGGGAAGTGAGGGGCTGGGTAATCTGTGGATAAGTGTGCGGTGAATAAAAAAAAAAAAAAACCCAAGCCGTACTGCTGAACCATCAATGTGTTTTGATTTCCTCCCTTTGGTTTCTCCTGATATTTGGTTGTAATAAGGAATAAAACCATAATAACTTTCCTTCAAGCCACATATTGATTATTCTTTTTTAGCCTGTGGTTTGAAATGAATCTTAAATGTGAACCTCAACAATAATCAATCAATCATTTTCAACCCATTTGTTTTGTCCATTTGGAACCACCTTTATGTATTCTTATTCTGCATTTTTCTCTTCTTTAATGCAACACATAATATACAAACAGCTCAAAACACGACATAAATATGGAATATGCTTTTTCTTCATATTAATAAAGTGTCATATCAATATTTCCGGGAACCATACGTGACAATTCCCAACGTGTGATCAGCAGCCATAAATACTCGCGCAGTTTGTCTGTCGAGGAAAAAAATGCAGTCTTTCCATTCACAGGTTCCACACGGAGAATCTGCTGAAAACTGACTAATTGTTTTTGAAGCTGGAGACGGCAAACATTACCCACAGTGCTCGGTGTACGGGATGCCAATAATATGCTGGTGAAGTTAAAGAGCCATTAAAAAGAAGAAAAAAAAAACACGCTCACTGTCATCTCAGAGTAAATTAATTTGGGCCTTGTTTCTTGAGAGAAAAAAATAAAAAAAATCTCTCACTTGCCTCTAAAGTGCCTCATTTAATGAATATATGGATGAACGGTGAAACGGTGGATCTCCACTCTATGTCTAATTCATCGCCCCCATTCCGTCACATCAGCCGGGCTCTTTAAAAATGGACATTGGATACATGCTGTTTTGTTTCCAGTTAGTGTTAATCCAATTCAATTAGAGTCAGGGCTTCTTTCATCCTCCCAGGACCGCGGCGGCACCGACGGGACGGGGGGGGGTGGGCGGGCGGGCGTGAGAGAGAGAGAGAGCGCCAGGACGAGTCTGAGGGCACGCTACGCAACACAAGAGGAAAAAAGAAAAACAATCAAGTGTATCTATTTAATATTATGTCTCATCTTATTTTGTACACACTCCAAATGCTTCAATATATTAATTTGGCATGAGCTTTTTTTTTTTTTTTCAACGGGAATCCATTTAAAGTGCTACACCTTCCAAATTCATATTTTATTACCACCTAAGTATTCAATTTCACACCACGCCACATTTAGTCTGCTTCTTCTTCTTCTTCCATCTATCAATGAACACCTCCGTCTTTTTGGGACCATAAAAGCTGTTTCAAGAACGGACCTCAACTGATTTTTGACACGTTGGAGACCTGAGCCCATCTGGAGACCTTCAGATATGTTTCTCTCCTTTTTTTTTTTTTTCTCCATCCATCACTGTTTGCTCAGCGGTGTGAGAGCGAGCTAACAGTCAATAATGGCAGCACTCTGCCTGTCACCGTCTCTTTACCTCTTTTCCCCACGCGGGCTTCGCTCATCTGTCTGCTACACCCAACACCCTGCAAAAAAAAGAAAGTTGACGGTTTGTATTTAAAAATAACCACATGGGATGGAACCGCACCGCACTTTATCGGGTCGTTATTCTTTTTATTTTTTTAGCGCGACTTTTTACAAAAATAGTTTTTGCTTTATTTGTGAGCAAGACTGGAAGCTTTACATCGTGTTGTGTATTTATAGTAAAGTCATATATATATGGTGATATATATATATATATATATATATAGTGTATATATATAGTGTAAATCATGTTTTGTCTTTCTTTAAACCAACAATGTCACCTTAAAGAGAAATAAAATGCCACGAAGCCTGTTGGAATATAACCCAGATTTGACTTGGGGTCCAATTTTAAAACTCACAATATTTGCTCAACCAGTTTATATCTCTAAGTGAATTATTCAAACCGCCTTAATGATTCGGTCCCATTTTGATCAGTGGTGGCGTGATCAATAATAAAAATATTACACCAATATCTAAATATATCTACCATTTTAGCGAGCAGCTAAAAACCCCAGTTGTGAGTTTGTTCCCAGCAGATTGTTGTAAAGTGGACTTTCACAGTGATTTCCTTGGCTACCACTCATTTGCTTCAGGTCACTTCCTCCATCTTTCCTTCCGCTCGTCCACTTGTCCATCCATCCGGCTTTCCAACCCCCGAGGAGGCTTAAATGAACATTTCCATGCGAGGCCCCGTGTCCTGTCACGTCGGATTCCTTATGTCCTCCTTTTCCAGACCCACAATCAATCACAGCAGCAGCCTCATTCCAGTGGATAAAGCCATATTTCACACAGCTGCTGGGAGTTATGTGGAATGACTGATCAAAGACCTCAGGATTCTAAGAACAGGCAACCTGCTCTTATACCGGCTGGGGGGATATTTTTGATAAAAGGGGGATGACGTCCCTGTGGCTTAGTGATCAGTGGATTGCCAGATTTACGTCTTCCTTTGACATAATTCTACATTGATTGGACACAGTCGGAGGCTTTTTTTTTTTCATCTTCTGAGCTGGAGAACCAACTTCAACCATGCAAATGTCAGGTGTGAGTTTTTCTGAGCTTGCTTCATCTTTGTTTTTTTTCTCAGCACACTTTCAAAATTGAAGCTTCTTCTTCTTTTTCTACACCTTTCAGCAGCCAAAAACTCCAGAAGTGACTTTTCGGGTTTGCACTGCATCGTTTTGAATGATTGCAGTTTCCATTGAAAAAAAAAAAACTCTCCAAGGACCTTTGGCCTTGCGGGGTGATCTGCGACTTTTTCTCATGACTCTGTGTGCAAGAGATGACGGCAAGAAACATCCTCCAAATCCAGAATATATCAATAAATATATACATTTCATTTCTAATGTGGCAAAGAAGATTACGCCAAAAATATTTCAATTCTGTTTGATGATTTGATGATTTATCCACCATAATAAACAGCTTTTCTGTTTTATAGAGTAATAATATAATCATTATTAGTGATGAAATAATTCATTTGTATTATGTGCATAATGAGTTTATGACATACAGGCTAGAATCTTAACATGCTTAAACAAAAAGTGGCCCCAGGTCCAGATTTAGAGAAAATGAAACGTTCAGCACCATGGACAGCAACATCATGGATCCTATTTAGTGTATATGAATGATGTCACGTCTATCATCTATAATGCGAACCCAAAGGTCCAGATTAAAACTTTGTAGGGACAAACCCCCTCTCTCTCACCACGTCAATAAGAAGCCCGGGGTTACCATGGCAACATCATCTTTTCATTTAGCCATCTGTGGCGCTCGACTCAAAATCTGGACGATATCAAACAGAATTTATTAATATTTGAAGGACAATATCAATACTTCACCGACACTGTCAGACACAGAACAGCTTGTATTTTGTTACTTAAATAATGTTCACGTC
Source organism: Colistium nudipinnis (assembly GCA_016785305.1). Taxonomy (NCBI): domain Eukaryota; kingdom Metazoa; phylum Chordata; class Actinopteri; order Pleuronectiformes; family Rhombosoleidae; genus Colistium; species Colistium nudipinnis. The sequence goes on from JAFBJU010000880.1 coordinate 389,927, forward strand.
AGTGCAGGGGAGGATTCTCCTCCCTAAAAGATGATCTTTGGTATTGATTGTGTAGTTTGTGTAGTGACTGGTGCTGTGTACAGATGCACAGCTCTGTTTCCCTGTGCTGTGTGGTGATAAACAACAAGGCTTTAACTTCTGAAAGTTCTTTTTTTTTTCCCTCCACGTCTTTGTAAACATCCAAACGTGAATCATCTGAAACCTTTGATTGTTTCTTTGATACACACACACACACAAAAACACACACAGACACACACACACACAATACTTGATACAGGGTTCAGTAGACTGTCGTGGAATAACAATGATAAATACAAAGAAAAGACTAACTTCTCAGGAATGTGTAAAAACGAATAATTATTAAAAAGGGGAAATGATTATGATAATGATGTGTTATAATTAAAGCTGATATATTGTATTTGTTTTCGAGTATGTCGAGAATACAGTATGTTGCTATAACGTTTTTTTTTTTCAGTTTCTCTCCATTTGTGTAACTGAGGACTTGGCTTCAGATCAGCTTTGATTCCAGTTAAACATGTTTTTTTTGCCAAAGCATCTCATTGGTACGTTTTAATCTCACGCTATGGACGCGGTTTCCGTGGTTACAGCCCTTCACACTCCACATCCAAACAAAATCAATCACAACCTTGAACTCCCCTCCCCGAAATGTTAAGGTTTTACAGCGTAATTGTGGCGTTTTTTTTTCCCACCTCGTCTGAATTCGTCAAAGCGAGTAGCGAGTGTCTGTGTATGTACGGATAATAAAATACGCTTCACCAAAAAAGAAAAAAAAAAAAGAGACGAAAAACTATTTTCACTTTGTTATTCCAATATCCTCTTTATTTCTTTTATGGCCTTCTCTATGATAGGATCATGAGTCATTTAGCCCAAGAATGATTGGTCTCTGGCCTGAGAGAGAGAGAGAGAGAGAGAGAGAGAGAGAGAGAGAGTGTGGAGATAATCTTGTTTTTGAGTGGAGTGCTAGTGACGGATTCCACAGACACTCCATCTGTTTGTGATGCGCTGCCTTTATGTCACAATTGGATTTCTTAATCTAATCACGGCACGTCGGCTCTAAACTCGCACTTCAGCTTTTTTTTTGTTTTTTTGTGCCTCCCTTCCTCCCAGAGTGAAACGCATCCTCTGATCCACCAACAATAGTCAGCTCTCAATTACGATAAGTGACGGAGCACCAGGCAAAAAATGGCGCCGAAAATGATCCGGTTGCAAATCCAACTTAAGCCGCACAGTGGGAAGCGAACACACGGCCTCCGGTGATCTGCAGGATGACGAGGATCGGGATCGGGATTCAGGATCAGGATCAGGATCAGGATCAGGATCAGGATCAGGATCAGGATCAGGATCAGGATCAGGATCAGGATCAGGATCAGGATCAGGATCAGGTGGACTCGAGCAGGTTTTGTGTCGACCAGGATTAAAACAAAGAATGGTCTGTGTCCCGGATGTTTCCGTCTCATTATGCAAATCCCTGTGTGCCAAACTGAAACCGGCTTCCTGGATTGACCTCAATTTGTTTCACATCATCCACATTTGTATTGATATATTTCCATATATAAATTTTTTGTCGATTTTTACTCTCCCTTACACAATATGCTATCATCACCTTTTTTTCTGGCTGGTAACCATTTTTCTGTGTGTGTGTGTGTGTGTGGTGACAGCTCATATTTCCTGTTGCTGTGTTTACAGGATGCGGCGAGGAAAGATCACAGGAAGTTGTGCGTTGAGGGAAAAAAAATACAAAAGTTTAGACATGAGAAGAAGAAGAAGAAGAAGAAGAGGACAAAGCAGCTCCTCCTGCTCGCCTGCCATCCTCCACAAACCCTCCTCCTCCTCCTCCTCCTCCTCCTCCACCTCCAGCACCTCCAGCCATCCTAATTGACAGACTGACCTGAGGAGGAAAAGGTTTCTCCTTCTTTTGTCTGGATCAAACGTCCATCTTGTCTCTCTCTCTCTCTCTCTCTCTCTTTTCCTTCTTCTCTCCTCGGACACGGAAGGCCCGGACGCCTCTGCCATCTCTTCCTGTGGGGCGGGGAGGTGAAAATGAATGGTGGCGGTTCCCCCTGATGGATGAGGAGGGGGCCGGACCTCCTCCTCTCCTCCTCACAGGTCCCTGTTCTCACTTCAAAACCAATCTCCACCGAATCTGTATCTTCTGTCCTCGCCTCCTTCTGACTCTTTGCTCCCGTGTCCCCTGAAACCAACTTGGCCTGTCATGTCTTTCCTTTTTTTTTTTTTTTTTTTATTATTCCGCCCCCGACCTTTACCTGCCTCCGTCCTCCTCCTCCTTGTGTGTTTAGGACTCGGATGAGAGAGAGAGAGAGTGAGAAAATAAGTCCTGTGCAGGAGCTGTTGAACAAAACCTCAAAGCTCCTACGGTGGAACAATGCTGTCACTCTCCTCCGTGGGTTTTTCTCTTTTTTTTTTTTCTTCTTCCTCCTCACCAAAGTGCCACTGAACATTATCTCCACGCCGCCTGTGAAAAAAACGACAGCTGCCGGTAGGAGTGAAATAATTGCCACTGCCAGGGTGACAGACATTATTGGCTCACTTGTACAATAGCAGAACAATGGCCTTCCTTTTTTTTTTTTTTTTTCCTTCTTTCTGAAGTGTGGTATTGAAGCCGGAGGAATCCAGAGGACGACTCGGCTGTTTGCCGCTGGAGAGAACCGCTGGTGACAATCGCCACTGAGACAAGTCTGTCACTTCATTCCTGATGTCACACCGGCATTCGGGAGCAAGATAATTCTTAGCTTAAAAAAAAAAAGAAATCACTGCCACTGAGTGGACGTACACACACACATTCAGAGATGCAATTTGGCCTGGCAGTGCGTGTGTGTGTGTAGGTGGGTGCGTGTGGGTGTGCGTGTGTGTGTGTGTGTGTGTGTGGTTTCTCCGCCAGATGTTGGGAACAAACCACTGGATTCTCACATTCCTCATGTGCTGTTTTTTTTTTCTTTCAAATACGCCGTGCACACACACACGCTGTTGTTGTCGTTCTGCTCATCTTCACCTCGGACCCATATTACATATTCATGATATGCATCTGCCCGCATTTAAGGTGTGTGTGGTGGTGAGGATTTTACCTGACAATGTCTGACACTATTAATGTTGGAGCCAGAGTTGGTGTCGCGGCTCGTGGCCACGCGAATGATGGATCAAACAGCTTTTTCTTTTTTTTTTTCTTTTTTACACGACAGAAATAACTGTACGATGATCCACAAGCAGCTCCGACTGATTATAAAAAGATTTCTCAGGACAGAGACGCTTCTTTCAAGTCTTCACTTTGTGGGATGGATATTTTTTTTCCAGCCTGAATATTTTCGACCACGCTGCAGCTCTGTTGTCATAGTTTAAAATTACATTTGGTCAGACAGTGACAGCAGATAAAATGTTTAAAAAATCCTGCGTCTGGTGTTATTGGATATTATAGCTACGTTTGACATGGATGACCAAACTTTATTATATTTGAAGATGTTTTTAGCAAGACTATATAGTTATTATATTATTATTCAACATGAAAACTTTTGTTTTTAATATATAATATTATTTTAGTGAAATAGACTTTATCATTGTTCAGTTTCCCACCCATTTTTCTCTTGGGGCCTTTGTGTATGCCATATAATGTTCACATTAGTGTGTAATTCGATTTTGCACATTCACTTTGAAGAGGTCAAAGGTCAGACGTTAAATCCTCCGTCTATGGGCCGAGTCTGGAGCAAAGATCTGCGTAGTGTGAAGAACTGCAGGAACATAACGAAGCGAGGAAAAAGCCAATTTGATTTCATTTGTCTCGGTCGGTCCCTCTCACAGTTTTTGATGAAAGTCCCCTGAGGGTTCATCTCTGCCGGTCCCGATTCCACCGGACTTTGTCTTTTCTCCGTGAACCTCAATCATAATCAAATATCTAAAGATCAGGATGAACACTCTTCTTCGTCTGCCTTAATGCGCGCGGGCGCCGCCTCTCACAGGCGTGTTCCTCGTGTCACCGTACACTGAGGATCCGCAGATCCTGAGACGTCCTCTATAATCCAATCGATCGATGGATTGATGGATTGATTGACCATACGGGTGCATTGGCATCCCGTATGTTTTCAAACAAAATACTAATTGTACATTTTTCCACCTGTGTACTCCTATGCTTTACTTAGGTTACAAATTATGTGGGGGAAAAATAAAATAAAATAAAAGTGAACTGTTGTCCTGAGCTGCAGAGATGAAATATTTCCATTTGATTTTGAATTAAAAACTAAAAGTCACGGAATCAAAGGAAGAGCAAAATAAAGCAGACGTCTCCTCTCTGCTGCCATCTCAGACACTTGCACTTTAAATTATTCAATTGCATTTCCTCACAAATGACTCTCTTAAGTTGGAAGTGCAATTCTGCTGTTAAAAAAAAAAAAAAACAGTTGGCATTCATTATTTACGGTCAAATCCAAAAGTCGAAAAGAACAAAGACATCATTTTGGCTGGTTAGTGACTGAAAAAAAAAGTTATTTTCTGGTCCTTTGGTAAATCCAGAATACGTTAGAGAAGTTATTGATGAATTACGTTTAATTGCACTAATATTGTTTATTAATTAATTAATTAATATTGTTTTCCATCAAAGATTCGTGTTGACATTCAAACGTTGAGTGAAAATCGGCCAGAGAGGAAAAGTTTCGATGTTGGACGGAAAGCGAGAAATTCCTGCCTCAGGATTCACCATTTCCGCTTTATTTCCTCTCTTCAAACATGTTCAGATAAAGAAAATGTATTCGTCTCACACCAGCGACAATTCACATGTTACAAAGAGATAAATCAGGTGCAAAAAAAAAAGAAAAACAATATGTACAGAATGAAAAATAATATTTGTGTATTTTTCTGTCCTCCTGCCAAAAGTCTTCTCCAACGTTTTCTCAGGACGTCTTTCACTTTGTGGAGATGAAACTCAGTGGGAGGAGTCAGATAATAAGGGAAGCAGGAAGTGATGCGTTTCCTCCCGACTCGTCCGGTCACCGGGGAGAAACTTCTCCTCCTGCGCCTCCTTCGCTTCCCCACAACACGGCTGGAGGTAAATATAACCGCAGCCTCCAGGGAGTAGGTGCAGGTGTTTTCACTTTTTATTTATTTTTTTATTAGTTCCTGGGGGGGTTTGTGTTTGTTTGTGCGTTTGCGTGTTTGTGAGTTTGTTTTCTTTGCTTTCAAGTTCAACACAAGTTCGTCCACAAACACACAAACAGCCTAACATGAGTGACTGAGGAAATGTTTGAAGTCCTCCTCGTTGCCGCGGAGATGTGAAGCCTGACGTGGCCAGAGGAGAAGAAGAAAAAAAGCCAGTGGATATAAACACACAAACATCTCAGAGGCCAAAAAAAAAAGGCCATGTCTCAGTGTGGCGCCCCCAGGGGGGGCGCTGGGTTTCTCTCTCTCTCATTCTGTGTGTGTGTGTGTTTTGCAGGTTAAATGGTCACACAGTGGACCTGCACATCATTCATTAGCGAGCGCTGCTGAGGTGGCGAGGAACCCGGGGGACTCCGTAAATCACAGCGCTCTCACTCCCTGATGTGTCCACGAGGCCGCTGCATGGCAGCAGGAGGCCCCCCACACGTGTGTGTGTGTGTGTGTGTGTCCGTGTCCGTGTCCCATCTGGTGTAAACACGCCACAGGCATGCAGCCTCACTTAAATAGCCAACAGGAAGTGTTAAATGAATGTGTTAAATCACAGTGGTCTGACTTCCTGTACGAGGATCCACCTCTGTAACATCACATTCAATTATAATCTCATTTAAACGGATTCATTTCTTTATTATTTATCTCCAGTTGGACGATAATGTGCTGCGCTGGTCCCACTTATTCAACAGATGATTATTACCCTCTCCTCTTGATGAGTTCATTTTTAATATTCCACTTCTCCTCAGCGCTTGTTTTAAGTCTGACAGAAAGAAAAATGAGACTTCAGCCGTGTGAGTTAAAGTATTATTAGCGTGTTAATACAGTGCTTGGTTTATTCTTTGCTCAGCGTGCGTGGCATCTTTAATTACATTTTACAAACTCTACACGCTAAAAACACGCATTTATCTGCTGTTTGATTAGAATGTGAATCTGACATTTTTACAAATCATCTCTTGTACAACAAGTGCGATGTGGATATTTGAAGCCTCCACTAAATGTACACTGAGTATCACATGAATATTGTTTCAATGAAACAAATTATTTTGACATGCAACATGAATCTTAGATATGATGAATGAGTGATGGATTTTAAAAAGCTAATTTTGAAGCGTCAACGTGTTCATTGTTAGGGTCTCCATGCTTACAACTGGGAAACTGCATATATATGCAGTGTATATAAATATATGTACATTTATAGTCTGGATTAATATTTACACTTGCACTGTTATTATTTATTAAAGATGGAAAGCTGCTGCATGTTAAATATTGTGTGACAGCTCACAAGCACTGAATGAAAGTCTCCTGACATGCGGAATGTAAAATGCATGCAATAATTATTTTATTCCTCCAAACATCCATCCACATAGAAACCTCTCTTGATAATTTTTTTTTTATATATTTTCATTTTCTTTATCGTCATCTCGCAAGTGAAAACTGTGTTTCCTGAATTATCTGATGCAGGAATAATCTCCGCAACCTTTTCCAATTTGTTCTTTCAACATGTTTCATTGTTTATCAGGCTTTATGTATTTATTTATTTGATTTAGATTTTTTATTTTTTTATTATTATTATTATTTTTTATTTTATTATATATTTTTGTTATTATTATTATTATTTTTTTTTTTTGTATTCATTTAATTATTGAGAGATGGAGATTGAAATAGTACATTCATGTTTGAAGGTGTCAGATGTCAGTGGATTAGTATTTTTCTAAATGAAGTTATATATTTCTTGGTAGTTAACATGTTCATATTTTAGTTTTAATGAAAATGTTTTTTGGTGGGTGTTAGTTTCCTAAAATGTAATCATTTATTTTCCTGAATTTTTCCTGAATCTTTGCTCTGCCTCTCCACCGGTTGTGAATCTGTAGAACAACAACAACATCAATAACAACATACGGCCGATAAGCCCACACGGCTCAAATACGGCATTTTATTAAAGTTCAGAGGTAAGCTTATTTCACGCTCCGATCAGATCTCCAGCTGAGGAGATATTATTACTGCTGCCTCAAATACCAAATAACACCAGGACCAAAATAAAAAGGTCCAGAGTCCAGCGTCGGCTTCTCGTCTCATAACCAAGTTTGTCTGCAAAGTTATTTCTGAATTTGCGGAAAAAAGAAAATGTCTGTAGGAGTAGGAGTGTTTCCTTCATATTCCGTCATATTACACAATCCTGTTTCTCCTCGGTTCTAAAGTTTGTTGGGTGTACTTTTTTGTTATCACACACATTTAGTGTGTGTCATTAGTTGGATTGATTCATTTATTGTTTATTTCTGAGTGGAAATGTTGTGTATTTATCTCACTTGCTCTAATTATTACCGGTACTGTATTTCCTTTATCTGCTAATTGCTTTTTTTTCCATCTTTCTCTCATTTTTATAAACATTTCTGTTGTTACTCTATCAATTGTCCATATTTTTGTATATTTTTTATCCCACAGTACCTGCAGATCCAGCTTTGACTGTGTTTGACTGCTCCTCAAAACTGCAACTTATAAATCAAAGTGACTTCACAACTCCAGCGCTGTCGCTCTGACTCACAATTACACGTTGGCCCGGGCCGGTAATTAAACTGTTCCTCCAAAAATACACCCAACCCACTTTTTTTTTTTCTTTTTTTTTTATCAAAAACGGGCGACACGCACAACGTGGATCAGTGGTTGAATATTCAAATGACGGCCGTAAATAGACGACTAAATTAGAAATCAAAACCTGGAGAAACAATTTGTGGTAATGACAAGCTCCTTCAAAAAAAAAGCTCCACAGGCATCTCGACAGGCTTTCTTCACGTCTCGGGATCCTGACAGCGCTTTGTGCGCGCCTTGTCACCTCAAATCTGTCTGACGCTGCTATTTTCTGTCCCTCCCCGCGCCTTTCGTCTTTTCTGACGACGCCGTTAATGTTACATTCCCATCACGCAGGAGCCGCTTCCTGGTTGTTCAGGAAACGCTCTCAAATTTGTTTAAATTCCGAATGTGCCGTATGTGTTTTTTTTAATTTGCGCTCTCTGGTTGGGATCCCGTTGACATTGCGGATCGTTAGCGCGCCGCCGCCGTGACGCTAATTCCTGATGATGTCCTTTTTTTTCCCTTTCAGCTCGCTGGTAACCTGATTATGCCAATCAGGGAGTCTAATGAGTGGAGGATCTGTTGGCAGATTTATTTTATATTTTTTTTGCCAGCTTCATTCTGAAAGCAAACCTATTTATTTTTGCAAAACAAATTAGAACTTTTTTTTGGGGGGGAAGGGGTATTGGAGAGCAGATTCAGTTTGGTGCACCATTAACTTGACTATGAAATCTTACCTGAAGTAAAGAGTTATCAGGAAGGAAGCAGCTAAATGGCCACCTCAGCCTATAAGTGGCATAAAAACCTCATTTGCAGGAGGGTGATGTTTTCCTGATGGTTTCTCTCACTCTTGCGGTGTTAGAATGGCATCTCATCGCAGGCAGCTTAGAAATAAAGGAGGAAGTTGCCGTTTGACTTTATTAAGGTTTCACTTCTTAAACATTTGCTTCCCACTGTTAATATCTGATATTTATTGTCTGAGAATAATATCTGAGAGGGGCCACGTTACATATGGCTCAAAAATCTCTTTCCAAATTCTCTAAATAAGTCTCCTGACTTTTAGACTCCAAAATCTCTTCCAATTAACATGTGTATATATTTATATATATATATATACTGTATGTATATAAAAAGAGTAATCCTTGCAGATGGTCCTGGTGTCGTGACCCTTTTGTCTCTGATCGGTCCATTTTTTGGTGAAAAAACCCAATTTTGAAGATTCCCAATTACGGGAGAAGTGTGTGTTTCCTATGAACACACACTGCAGCGATGACACGACTTAAAAATGTCGTGTCGGGTGAAGCTGGCGTATCAGTATTATCACTGTGTCAGACTGGGGCTCCTCAAACCTGACAGACATTCGTTATGCACGGATTACACAACTTCACTTGTCAACCCTAATTTGGACCACGGATGCAAGTGACCCAATGTTGTCTTTGTTTGGGGTGTCTTTTTTCTGTGGCGAGGACACTCGTCAGATACGCACTGACAGGGTTTCACTTCCTGCATTGGTGTCCCATGAAACAGGCTCTGCAGTGCATGTGCAGCTTTAATTCACATCCATATATGCATTTGCATTTAAAAAAGGGATTGATTTCACGAGGGTGAAATTGATTTGTTATTAGATGCTACGTTAAATATTTTCACAAATGGCCACCAAACTTGTATTTGTGTTTTAAAATTTAAAAAATATACTTTTGACCATAAACACTGACAGAGGCACAAAGTCTTGAGGACGTGAATATTGGGGAACTACTTTGATCAACTGTAGTTTCAAATGTGTGTTTTTTTCTTCCTCAGTGTTTAATCTTACAAGAATAAATCCCGTACGTGCCTCCTATCCGCTATACGTGCTTGTCTTTCTGTGTAACTGTGGAGAAAAAAATAAAAAAATGAAAAGCGTCTCATCTTCACACTTGTGTCTCTTAGCGGCTCACATCTCTCTCAGCTTTTACATCTGAGCTGACACCGTGCAGTGAGATTTACATCCTCCGCCGCTTCCTGCTTCCAGGTAGAGATGGAGACAACTCGTGGAAAAAAAAGAAGAAAAAAAAAGGGTCGGTTCTGCACAGGATGGAGAAGATGGAGAAGAGGGATCATCGCTTGGACAGATCATGCTGAAACGCTCATGAAAAAAAGAAAAAAATCCACCCGTGAAAAATGAGTCCTGTTCATAAAACTAAATTGTGCATAATTTCATAATTACTTCCTCAAGGAAATGTACAGTTCACACAACGGGACATAGAATTCCCCCAGAGCTAATTCTTCAAAAAGTGCTATTACCATTTTAGACTTATATAAATGAACCTGTCTGCTGTTTCCTGGAAACACTCCTGATTTATTCGTCCTGCAGAAAGAGGGGAGGAAATGTTCTACACAGGAAAAGTCACTAAATGTCACATAGTTGGGGAAATATATATTCATCAACATATAGGTAAAATCCCTGGGTAGTTTTCTGTTTATTTATCAAAGTGTTTATAATTATATAAAAATGAATTCAGGTCGTGTGCACGAGGAAAAGGTTTCTTCATAAACGGATAAAGACCAAACCATGTTGCGGAGCTCACGATGTGGCAAAGTTAAGTTTTTCCACTTCATTTTTTTGTACAGGTCATGAAACGATGAAATATGAGGACGTAGGCGAGATTAAGCTTTTCCTCGGTGAGATTTGGTGAAGCAAATAAAGCAAGTCCCTGAAAACGTCAAAGAAAGCTTTTCAGGTTCCTTTGGTGTTTGTTTCCCGCTGGTTGCAAAAACGGACCCATAATGGAGCGCACCTGTGCGAGCACATTTTCCCCCCACGCTCCTCTGCGGATACATGACGGAGGATGAAAGAGAGCCGGTCCGCCTGTGTTCAAATGGATTTGTAGTCCACACACTTATCAAACGGGACTTGACTAATGTGACACAACTCACAGCTTCAGTTTCTTCTCAAACTCATCACACACACACACACATTTACAGACAGAACTCCACTAATCTGAGATTTATGTTAAGGACTGATCAGGTGTGTTGTCAAAACTGAACCAAGACCAGAACCCAACTGCACAAATCAGACATGAAGTAGGGGGAAAAAAGTCTTTATTGAAGCATAATAAACAGAAATGAATAAATGAAAATAAAAAAAAGCAACAAAGACACAAAAGTACACAACAAAAACAGCGCAACTAAAAACCACTCTTCTTACAGGGAAATCAGCAGGAGAAAAGGAGAACTTGGTCTCACGCCAAACACGAGGTGACGCGGGACCTTTTAAGACCTGAGACAGGTGGGAACAGGTGGAAACAATTAGGGGCGGGGCTAACGCTGACGAGGGCGGGGAAAAAAAAACTCAAAACAAAGTAAGTAAAAAGATCCGGAATGAGAACAAAGAGGTAAAACAGGAACAGAACGCCCGGTTGAAATAATTAACTCATTTCCATCCTCCAAAGATTTGACTCCGATTCTGGACGGGACGTCCCAGCTTGGACTTTAGTAGTTGGAGGTGGTTTATTCCTGTTATGACCTGTACATGGAGGTACGGTTAATGTTGAGATTATTATTTATGATATTCTGAGGGCTTTTTATTCCAGATCTCCAGGAGAATATGACTTGCCCCCCCCCCTCGCTGATCTGCCCCCAGGGGGGCTGTGAATCAGGAGCTGCCTCCGTGGTTAAAGTGATTTCCTCCCGGCTGCTGGGATTCTCTAATGTCCTCAGGGCTCTGCTCATCCACACTTTTTTTATTTTTTTATTTTTTATTATTTTTTCCAGCCACCCCACCGCTGGGCCAAATAAATACAACTCTGTGGATGTGGATTTGAGCGTTTTTTTGGTTCTTTTTTTCTTAGCTCTGCGCCAACAGGGAGTTACAAGTAACAAGCTGACATTCTAAATGCGCAGCAACAAACCTTGAGCTGTGTGTCTTCAGATAAAATGAAGAAGAAGAAGAAGAAGAACAATGGAGGATAACCGAGAACATTGTTTTTCACCGGCTCCCCGGCGGCAGCTGTCTCTGTCTCAGTTTAACAATCAGAAAAAAAAAAAAAAGAAAAACCAAGAGACAGAGAGGAAACAGAGTGAGAAAAAAACGAGAAATTATTTTAGGATCAGACAGAGTGTGTGCGCGGGCTAAGCGGAGGTGTCCGACTCGTCCTCATTGATCGTCCACACCGGGATGGAAGGAAGGAGTCGGAGGCTTCGCGGATCAATGCAAAGACGGTTTGTTCAGCCATCGCGACTTCCCAGACTCTCTCTCACTTAACAAAGATATCAGACTTCACAGGAACGAGTTTGGGCTGCCGCTCACACACACACACACACTCACACACTCACACACGCGCACACACACACGGTCAGCTCGGTTTCTGATGGGAGGCCACTTCACAGAGTGCAGCGCAGTGATTTGTGCAGGTTAAAATCATCACATGGGTTTTTTTTTTTTGTTTTATATCTGCCGTGTTAGAAATGTGTTAGAAAATGTCATTTCCCCATTGCAGGACTATTAAAGACATTATATATACATATACTGTGTATCTAAATATATAATATATATCTGCACAACCTCAGCGTGAACCATGTTGTGCGTCTGGGAGGAGAGACGTGAGGTCATGAAATATTCAAATAACGAACCTGATGTTGTCAGAGTTTGAATAAGTTTTAGGAAGAACGTCATCCATTTTGTAAATGGATAATAGGATAAAAACGCATTCTGTTGTTGTAGTGCTGAGTGGACAGATTCGGAGACGTATATATCTATAATTCATAATTCATGTCTGGCTCGCTGGCTTCCACCTGGAGGCGTCTCACGCCTCCCATTAAAAGGACGTTCAGATTTCATTTCTCACGATTCCCCCAGATATTAAACTGCAGGCAGATTCCAACTGCTGTCATTAATCCATCGGGTTATACATTTGCATATATACGTCAGCACATATTGTTATTTTAGAAGAAGAAAAAAAAAAAAAACTTTATATTTAAATATTGAAAACGCTGATTTATTACATCCTGTCTTTTTTTTTATGTATAATAACTTTTAAATGTTTTGTCGTCCACCATCTGAAACGGCTCAGATCGTATCGTGGCTCAGTGAAATGTAGCCGGGGAATTGATTTTGTTCCTGCTGAGGTAAAACAAACTCTCAAACATATACATACTGATATGATTCCCTATTTATGTTTTTTGGGACACAAGATTGCGGCGGTGGTTGACAAATTGAAAGTCTGACATGTCAGTCTGCCTTTCAAACCGGATTTTCTGATAGAAATATATAATCCCGGTATAATCGGCTGCAAATCAGAGGCTCTGCTGGGTCGAGCCACCGTAATACCTCTGTCAAAGAGGCCGGACGAGCAAACGGCGTCATGTCAAAAAAAACACACAATCAGATCAGATTTTAGAATCCGGCAGAAGGTTGTACGTGATCTTTTAGTCCTTTTTTTCCACTAAGCAGGACCGGGGCCAGGTTTCTTATTATTCGGCAGATTGACACGTATTATAAAAAGCCAGGTGTTTTTTCCTGTCCACAGATGAAAGACACACGTTTTTGTTTTTTTAAATCACTGCAGAGCCTGATGGCGTCCGACGTGTTGGCCGACGCTCTGCCACACACCCGTTGGCATGAAGAACAAAATGTCTGTAATTTACCGTCACCGGAGAGAGCGACCCGCCGACTAATGCATCAGGACCCAGGTTGTCAGGAGGGGGGGGGGGGGGGGGGGGGGGGGTGTCAGGAGGGGGGGGGGGGTGAGGTCTTGGGGGGGAGGGTTATAAATAAAACCGCATCTGCTGCCACTGTGCTCCACGCCCATAAAGTATTGAAATGAAACACGGCGCCCACTCGTAAAAGTGCCGCACAGATTTATGTGGCCGTGTGAATATTAAGCTCCGTCACTTATTCATTTAGCTCTCTGCAAACTGACAGGCGTCAGGAGAGTGACAGGCGGGCCTCCGGGGCGGGGGGGGGGGGGGGTTTTGTTTTTTTTTTGGGTTGGGGGGGGGGGGGGGGGGGGGGGGGGGGGGGTGATGCATCTTTAATGGCGTCACTTTACTACTCCATTTGCTCTGTTTTGCGCATGTCTTTTTTTATTATTATTTGGCTTCCTTCTCGCTCTTCTCCTTCTTCTGCTTATTTCGCTTCCCGGGCCGTGGCTTGTTGTTTTTTTTTCTTTTGCTGTCCCTCGGGGGATCGCCGGAGTATGAGTCTACGCGAGCGTGACAAGCACTTCAGGGGCCATTGAACACACACAAACACAAACACACACACACACACACACGCGCGCACAGCGGAGTGGTTTCGGGGTCACAGTCCCACAGACTGGTTGCAAATCCAGAAACATTTTGCCTGAGGAGATGATACGGTTGATCTAATCAAACCCCAGCTTGACCTTTGACCTCTGAAACTATTTTATCATTTCCCTCGCCCTCTCTCTCCTCTGATTCGCTTCACCTCCGTCCAGCCCAGGTCTCTCTCTCTCTCTCTCTCTTTCTCTCTCTTTACTTTTTAATTTTAATAATAAATAGACATCTAATTCCTTCAGAGAGAATTAGAGGAGCTTAACCTCCCCCGACCTTTCTTTGTTTTCAAATCATTTCCATGTATTTCCTCTCCTGGATTATGAGCAGGCGACATCTGCGGCTACCTCGATCTGATGGGGAGTCCATGTAAACATATGGAATAGGAACTATTGTATTGATTGTTTAAAAAGTGCTGTGTGACATTTTTTATCTTTACTAAACACAATATTCTTGTTTATTTTTGTATTTCATTATATATTATTTATTTCATGATCGATAATGGGCTGCGGACATGACTAGCCGTGGGCTCCAATGCATTCTGGGTAACTTGCTTTTATTCACCATGATTTAATGAAGCTCAGACAACATGGGTTGTTGAGATTGTGCTTGTGTATTAGAGAACAAGAGTGTACGTGTTGGTGTGTATTTTTTTGCAACCTGCCACACACACACACCTGCGTGTTCAGTGTAGGCGTGAACCATCTGACTTCACCTTTCCCACGTGTGAAGCTGCAGCCTTGTTATTGATGGGCTCATTTATTGGCATCCCCCCCATCTTCACACTTTCACGCTGCCATATTCTCATTAGCTGATTTGCATATGCGCCTTGACAGGCCACGTAAAGATGCTGAGCTCGTGTGCATCTGCGTGTGGAGCCAAAGATATACAATACCTCCCACTTCTATGCAAGTCGCTCATAAATTGTGCAAACAGAAGACTTGCGCGTGCCGAGGTGGGAGCCTGTGTGTGCGTGTGTGTGGGGGGGTGTGTGTCGTCTTGTTAGAAATTAATTGTGCGTCACTTTGAGAATCTGAGGCGGCTCGGAGATAAAGTGCAGAGATTGATGGAGGTGTGTGTTGCTTTAATGGATGGGAGCGTCGTAAAAAAAAGCGACATTATATTCAAAGAAATTCTGCAGCTTGTGCGTGTGTGTGTGTGTGTGTGTGTGTGTGTGCGTGTGTGCGTGTGTGTGTGTGTGTGAGTGTGAAAAAGAAAAAGAAAAACTGTAATACTGGTACATGTTTTAAATTTGCATGAATCTGGGATGATAATGTGATGATGATGACGATGATGGTGATGAAAGTGAAACTCATGATGATGAAGACGAGGATGATGAAGATGTTGATACTGTGTGTGTGTGTGTGTTTAACTCAACTCTATATTAAGTATCTTAACCTTCCCCAAACCAGCAAACTCTTTGTGGGTGTCTTATCCTGTCCGGGCCTGCCTTAAGCTACACAAACACACTCACACACACACACACACACACACACACACACACTTCACTCACGCTCTCACTCATTAGTGCGATGTCTCTCCTACCATTTCCAGTTGTCAGTGTGACAGCTGGGGTGTTTTTGGTTCCGTGGCCTTGCCTGCGGACACAGGCAGAGACTGTCAATGTGGATCACGCCCCAACACTGACGCCCACCCGCAGACACACACAGACGCACACACACACACGCACACCACCACCGACTGACCCTCACGGCGAGCCCATATATTCAGTCTAATGCACCGTTGTGCAGGTTCATTTATATGTATTAGCAGGCACAGTCATCATTTACATAAACTCCCCTCTCAGTTTACATTAATGAGATGTAAACATATTTAAAAAAAATTGTTGGAAATAGATTTAAATATACAAAGTGTTCCCAGAATCTGTTCTGGATTATATCTCGACTCATCACTCATCCTTTTTTTTTTTTTTATGAAAAAAAAAATCTGCATTTTCTAAATCTTTTTAAATTCAAATGAAAACAGCATCAAACGACGACAGTTAACATGAAAACATTTTCCACCAACAAACCCAATTTGACCAGAGTATATTCCTTCTGGAGTCCAGGCCCAGTGTTGGGTGGCTGTTGCCGTAAAGATTCACGGTCATGAAAGAAAGAAGAAGAAGAGGAAGAGGAACCTTATCAACACAGCTTTAAGAATGGAACATCCTTCTGGCTCCGCTGTAAACACCACAGCTCAAAGGGTTCGGCTTAGTGCTGTTTTTTGTAAATCATGTAAAAAAAAAAAAAAAAAAAAAAAAAGAGGCGAAAAGGAATAATTCATGAAACTCACCTTGTGAGAACGCGCAACCTTTTTTAATATTTATATTTATATCACGCAAGACTTTGACGATACGCCATAAATCTGAGCCATTCACTCTAATTGACAGATAATCAGCCAGCCTTTAAGTGTGTGTGTGTGTTTGTGCAACTTTGATTAATGGTGTGTATTTATAAGAGGTAAAATATAAACTGCATGAACAGCAGAAAATTCGGCAACATTTGGACTCACACGGAGAATAAAGAACAGATAAAGGTCTTTTTGAGCTTTATGAGGCTTATTTTTAAATCTGGGCAGATTTGGTGAAACTCCACAGGGATTGGTCCACATCTGAGTTTTGTCCGTGCCAACAATAAAACTGGCACAATCCTGTTATTCCTGAATCTTTATGTATAATGACAAATTGTCATATTTTCCCATATCTATCCACTTCACACTGATTGTAGAAAAATCATGATTAGGCAGTGAAGCTGTTGCATCGGGTGAGGTGTTTCCTTGCTGATTATTATTTTTCACAGTTTGAGGTGTAAAGTCAGGTGTGGTGCCATATGAACACAATGACAGAGCTCCGAGTGTGAGAGAGAGAGGGAGCTGGGTTTTCATCGTTTACCGCCCTTTGGTTAACGACACAATGTGATTCATGCAGAGACAGAAACAATGCATCAAATCGATAATGGGAAGAATAATAACATTTAAGCATGAACCTTGCCAAGAGATTATTTCATATATATATATATGAATTTATATTTGTATTTTGAACGTATTATATTCTCTGTAAGTATGTTTTCTTTTGATATGGCGTCAGAAATTAAATGTCTGTGTAATTGTTTGCTGATTTTGGAGTTTAGAAGGTGCAGCAAGTTCCAAAACACGACTAAACCTTGATAAAAGCTTAAATAACACGAAATGTGACAGTATAACTTTGTACTAACAGTATTGTGTGTGTGTGTGTGGAGGGAGGGGGGGGGCAGCGCCGAGCTGCTGAGACGCGATTGGATGTGATGCGTCTATCAACAGGTGAGGGAGGAGGGGTCAGGGGGGGTCAGGTGAACCCAGCTGGGAAGCGTCGCAGCACTTTGTGGGTCCTCTGACGGACAGACTGAATCCATCACGCTGACCA
>JAFBJU010000880.1:412342-417040 GCA_016785305.1 Colistium nudipinnis
GCCCTTTTGAATTAACGCCGTGAGATGATTATTTTCCGCTGGGCAACTGCAGCATCGGTTTCACACAAAGACTCTCGGTCCTCTGAGATCAAGCTTTTACTCTCCAAATAAATCTGCGTGCATGAAAATGGCAACTTTATTCCCTATTGATTCGAGTTTGCCAGCTCCTACTAAAAGCCACAAAAAATCTTTTTTTTTAACTTGTTCTAACCACAGATTTGTATCTCCACTGGTTGTGTTGGTTCCGGTTCCAGAAAGCTCTGCATGCTGAGGGTCGGCGCAGGAATCCTCTGTTGGAACAAGCTCACAGGAAGTGACGTCAGCAGGAGCAGGTGGAATGTGATGGCCAGCCCCCCCGTCTCTCTATAAACTTGAAATGATAACCATTGTTCTTTTTTCATGTTATTCTCTCCATCACATTCTCTCCTCTGGTTGTGCGTATTTTTTTAATTTCCTCTTTGAAGGTTCAGAACGTGCAGGTTTATTCACGGGGAAACAACCCAAATTTGCCGTGTGAATTCCGCCTGAGTGGGATATGTGTTAGAAAAAGAACAAACAGCGTAATGTGACACAGATTTTGTCGTTTTTTTTTTCCTGCTTGGACTGGAACTCTGATCGTTTCAAGACAACCTGCAAGCCGCAGCAGGAAGAGGAAGTGGGAGCTGTAAACATGGCCGCTGTTGGATTCAGTGGTTTCTCACCGTAATAAGATTTGTTCCTGTGGATTTGCGGCTGGTACCGATCCTCTTCTCAGGTTCTCCTCTCGTCCGTTTGATCACCTCACACCAGATTACGCCATGCCTCCGGATTAGCTTCCTCGGGAGCATCCTGGCATCCTAGGTGTGTCTTTCTGCTCCCTAAGAGGCTTATGGGTGAAATATATGCTGGCTAATAGCCTGATATTTTTTTTTGCTTGAGACAGAATCTGATTTTCTTTTCCCAAACCCTTAAAAAGAAAAGTTTGTCACATCGTGCCTGATTTGCCACAGACAGAGTTAAATCCATTTTTTTCCCGTGTAATGCGTCTGAACGTGGCGGTAAAGCTCCGGCTTTGAGTCTGGATCCTCCACAGGAGACCGGCTTTACAACAACGCCGGCCTGTCACACCGAGTTGGACTATGCAAAGCCACAGAGAGCGGAAAGTCGAGAAGGAAATACGCTGCTTCATGCGGACGCGTTTAAACGCACACGAACCTGCAGCCTACATTACCCACAAGGCAACATAATGAGTTGAAATGTAACCTGCAGAGGAGAGAAAGGTGCTGTCGGGTCCCATCTTTGTCCAACCAGGATATTTAAATCACATCTTCACAAAAAAGAACACAAAGTGCACAAGTACTGTGTAATAGTACTATTACCTGAGAGGATGAAGGTAACTTAAATTCTCGTCTGTATAGAAAGTGTTCCATTTTCCAGGGTGGATATTTCCTACATGATGCTTCCATACTCTCTCCATTCTTTTTTTTTGTCATTCAACTTTCTTTCCTTTTCTTTTTTTTTATTTTACAGCCGCTCATTTTTCATTTACAAACCCCTCCCCCTCCTCTTTCTCCTCCTCTCGGTGCACTCCATCCTGTCGTTCCATCCTTCATCCCTCCCGCCCGCCTCCTTACGTCCGCAGCCCGCCGGGCGACATCCTGCCCCGTCAGCAGAAACAACACCGGCGACGGCGTGGTGGTGGTGGAGGCTTTTTGGCAGCGTGTCCCACGCGCGGCTAATCAGCCTCTCCATCACCGTGGATCAGGCTGCAGGTGCCCGGCGTGAAAGAGCTCTGAGTGAAACGCTGTGATTGGAGGAGGAAGCTGGGGTTGTGCATGTTTGTACCTAAGCACCAGGAATACTTGCACAAAGAAAAAAGAGAGAGAGAGAGAGAAAGAGAGCACACGGGACACGTTGGGCAATCCACATTTGAGGTCAACGCTTCGTCAATACAGGCCCATAATGGCGGACGTTTACGAGCTGGTGAAATATACGAGGGCCACTCGCTCTGCTCTTAAAGGCCCGGCTGGTTATTAATAGGCTGCTGTGGAGAGGCGGGTCTCTAGGCGGGTCTCTAACCCGGGCTTTACTTCCTGTTGCTTTCTCTGTGGACTTTCACCAGCTTGACCTTTAATCCTACATTGAAAAAGAACAATTTTAAAAAAGAAATAAAAAGGGAATATTGTGGCCACTGAGCAGCACCACCTTCAGTCAAAATGTCAGCCGTCACCTCTGTGCATCAGTAATGATGACATGAACTCGTTTATTCCATTATTTGTACCAATTTTAAAATGTGAAGAATCTTGTAGGACGTTCATTATTTCACACTGAGCCACTGTTAACAAATCAGGAGACTAAATTGTCATTATATATACAATTGGATAAGGCTCCAATGTTTTATTTCGTCACATTCTTGGTGGGTTGTGTGCTGCGGGATTTTTTTTACTGTAAAAAATGCGCCGTGGCTCAAAAAAAGGTTGAAAAACACTGTGGAGGTTCTATCATTCAATCTTTTCACTTGCGGCGAGACGTGGAAAAGACTCGTGTCATCCTCTATCAGACCAGGTCCAGCATCGGTCCTTCACACCGTCAGCTGTGATCTCCTCACATTGTCCTTGTCAAGTTGAAGTGGATAGAAAAAAAAAAGTAGGTCACCGTTTCCTCGACGTCACTCCGACTTGCGAAAACATCTTCCTCCCACGGAAGGCGACAGTCGTCCCCCGTGTGAAGAAGCTCCGTCTCAAATGGAGTGAAGGATGACGAAAAGGCAGGAGGAGGGAAAATATATAAAAAAAAAAAAATCAAAACGCTTCACTCCAGCACATCAGGGGAATTGCTTTGTTTACCAGTGGGGGCTTATTACTATGAAACAACAACAGGCCCAAGGAAGCAGGAGAGAAAGTTTTTTTTTTTTTTTTCTTCTTATTCTCCACCTCACTGTCTATTGAAATGTGTAATTAATGCACACAAAGGTTTATTTATCTGTTGTGTTTGTGTGTTTTTGTCCTGGCGTCTATTGTGTATTAGTTTTTACTCCCACTGAGTCCTCTGGAGCTTTGAATAATTGAAGTGATTTGTCTTCTCTTAAAGGCAGTAAAGGAAGGAAAGGGCCCGGGGGAACGGCGGAGATTGAAAATACACAAGGCCTAAAGTTTATCTCCATCCGCCTCTTTAAACGCCGTTTCACTGTTTAAATATCTCTTATGAGAGTTTAATACGGAGAGAGTAAAGGATTGTAACTGACGTGTTTTTCAAGGGCCCGGATGATAAAAAGGCATAATAAACATTTGTTTTAAAAATAAATATCCTCTTTTTTCTTTACAACCTAAAAATAGATGAATCTTTTTTTTATTTTTTTATATTTGTTATTTGATGTGTTAAGCTGTATATCCGCCTGCGAGCCGCTCTCTGTACACAAGGTAAAATGTTGGCAAAGACAATATTATTCAAATGTAGCCGGGAGCCTTGGCAGCCGTTTGAAAGGTTAAACAGCGCTTTAAACGGAGGCTGTCCAAATATTAACGCTCAAAAAGGGATTCGAAACATGAAACGCACCACCACACACGAGTGCGCCCACACAAATTGAAGACGGCCGCGGCCACAGCGACTCGTTTGAGCCTCTGACAATGCGATTCACATTATAACTCAACGAGATGGAAGAGAGCAGATTTCATGGAGTGAGAATTTTAAATGGAAACAAGGATAAATTAAGAACTGAAGGATGTTGTGCTTCAAATTGAAGTCACATTTTTGCATATTAACTTCACATATACAACCCCTCAAAAACACTTTAAATCAAATCGGTTGCATTCATTGTAGATCCTAAAATGCACTTCTGAGGCATTTTACTAAAGTATATGAGATTTTTCAAGTTTTTTGTCTTTTTTTATCTGCAAATAATGAATTACACAAATGCAGCTCTGAAAATGTGATAGATGCTAACTCTCACTTATTGGTGTATAAGAAATTCTTAATTGAAGAAGATCAGCTCAAGATGGATAGGAGTGTAAAGGTTTTAAAGACAGAAGCCACACAAATGTTTCTCCCATGGCATCCATTGAAAGGAGATTTTTATTATTATTATAATCTAAACCTAGCTTATTATATTTTAAGTAGTTGATAATAAAATAGCCAAATAGAAATGTGTTAAAAGGAAACATAATATATGTCGCTCGGACATCGGGATGAAGGTGAACGGTCAAAACCCACAAAACGATCTCACGTTTTCACCCACTTCCCGATGTCCGAGGGACACAGGACCAAAACCAGTGCATTCGGCTTCCCAGAAAACCCCCCAGTACCAACTTTAATGTGTGTAGCTGCAACCCCTCACCAAAACCCTAACCCTGATTTCAAAGTGATAGGGGTTATAAGGCTGAAATTAGGGTTTTAGTAACCCTAACCCTAATTCCAGGCTTATAATGGGTCAGAAGAGAGGAACTAGGGTTAGGGTTTTGGTGAGGGGTTGGTGCTAGAAAGATGAAAGTTGGTACTAGAGGGTTTTCAGGGACCCCGAAAGCACTGGTTTTGGTACCGTGTTGCTCGGAGAACGGGAAATAGGTGAACACTCAAAACCCGCAGAACAATATCGTGTTTTCGCCAATTTCCCGATGTCCGAGGGACACAGGACCAAAACCAGTGCGTTCGGCATCCCAGAAAACCCCCAGTACCAACTTTCATCTATGTAGCTGCAACCCTTCACCAAAACCCTAACCTTGA